>RDRW01000460.1:0-82500 GCA_007896445.1 Puccinia hordei
TTTTGAGAGTTTGGAGGCTTTCTTTTGAGTGGGGGAACCATCTCCTGCAGTTTGCCGAGCACTGCGGTGGGGTTCTCGCATATAACCTCGTTCATGATGATGTTTGTCGACGAGATTGTACAGATCTTTGGAGAGCTGGCTCTAGTATTGAGAAGCTGAGTATGTTGTCTGGAACCCAAGATGAGAGCTTCGAATCTCATTAAGCATCTTTCGCATGTCGGAGATAAAGTCGCCTAAAATTCCTTTGTATTCATATTGCATGAACCGAGCCAGATCGGCCTTTGTTGTTGACGGATGTCGAGGCGAAGCGAGCTAGAATACTGGCCCATATTGCGAAGGGCGACTCGGCGATGTCAGGAGTGACGACGGTTTCGAAGCGGCTTCGCTGACGTGGCTCATGAGGATGTGAACCACTTCGGCACATGCTCGTGGCGACTGCAGCAGCTGCTGCTCCTGCGAGATCGACCGGAGTTGGAGAGTTACATACTTGAGCAGGTTGGTTTGAGTATGACGAAGGTAGGCTGTCATTCGCATCGACCCTGGAGATAGTTGTTCTCCGTGAGAGCAGGAAGGAATGTTGGTCTTCGTATGTACGTCGTTATCCGCCATCGAGATCCTCTAATTGTTTCGGGGCTGCTCGAGACTGTAAATCTAAGAGAGTTTGAGGCGAAACTAGAGGATGTATTTCTGTCAGACGGTGAACAAGAAAAGAGACAAAGACAAGGAACAAAGAAAAGAAAGAGAGAGACAGAAATATACCTAGAGGATCTAGATGGAAAAGCTACGGCAAGCGGAAGACAAAAAAGAAACAAACAGAAACAGGCTAGAGAAGAGACTGAGAAAAGAGATCGGTCAGTGAGAGAACAAGACTACCAGAAACATGAGGTAGAGAAAAAGATGAGGTACCACTCCGGAACTCTAGCACGGTGATCCCGTGACAGCGACAACAACATGATTGATTGATCGTTGTTCGTTCGCTAGTGGTGTCGGATTGAAGTTGGTTCCAGGCGGGATGAGGACCAGACTAAGGGAGCGGCGGGCTCAAGCTGAGTTGTGGCGTAATTGAGAGCACGTGAGAGCACGGCGCGCATGCGCGCGCACAATCCAAACTGAAATCTGACAAATAAAAATGGAAGAAAATCAATTGGACATAAGAAGAGAGAGAAAAAAAAATCAAGCCCCTATTTCTTGGATGTTCAGATCCACCAAAGCCGCCGAGTGTTTTGGAGGCGCCGAGGCGTTTAGTGAAGATATCGGCTAGCTGAAACTGATTGCTGATCCAGTAGAGCTTTACACGATGCTTGCGGACAAAATCGTTCACAAAGTAAAAGGCTCTATGGAGGTATTTAATCTTCTTCTTAGACGAATTGTTGTTAGCCACGAGTACCGCTGCCTGGTTATCGCACAAGATTTCGAATTTGGCAGACGCGCAAATGTCGTCCAATACAATCTTGATGTTCGCTAGCGTTTGCGTTGCTATAGACAATGCAACGTACTCGGCGGCGCACATAGACATCGCTACGACGTCTTGCCTCTTCGAGCCCCACGTTATTGGGTTCCCGTGGTGCTGGAGGACATATCTGGTGGTTGACCGTTCGTGTTCGCCTCCCCACCCTGCATCGACAAACAATTTTACCGCTGCCTCCCCGTGTCTGAAAGCCGATTCCCGGTGTGGATTCTTCTTGACGTATCCAACTAGGTGGTCGAGCGCTTGCCAGTGTTGTTCAGATGGCCGGTTACTGTATTGGGCCAGCATGTTGACCGCCTAGGAGATGTCTGGACGCGTCCCGCTTGCTAAATACATCAGGGACCCAAGTACTGACCTAAATGTTTTTGGTCCAACGGTTTCAGATGTTGAAGATACCAAGTCAACATCAGGTAATGTGGTGTTTTGGTGGATGGCCCGTCGCGTATAAGATGTTACTACCTGTTGGGCCAACAGATGTTGCTCCAAATAAATTTCGCCGTTCCGCTGGTGCACATTGAGTCCTACAATTTGGTCAACTACAGAATTCCATTTAACCTCTAAATGTTGGGTCAAGCTGTCTCGTAATTGGTCCAGCGCCTCCTGAGAGTTGCTGACGACGAGCCCGTCGTCCACGTGCATCCAAATAAAAATGTATGTCGTATCGCGGCGATACACATATAAGGATGATTCGACTTCAGATGCTGCAAATCCTAACTGATCAAGGATCTGCTTGAAATGGCGCCACCAACACCTGCCGGCCTGTTTGGTCCCGTAAAGGGCTTTGTTGAGTCGGAGCACTTTTCCTTTGAGCGACGGCCTCATTTCTGTTGGGGGTTTAACGTAAACTTCCTCCTCTATTGGGCTATAAAGGTAGGCCGAGCTTACATCAAATGAGTTGATCGAGTAGGTGGAGTTGACCGCAATTGACATCAGAAGACGTAAGGTGGCTAAAGAAGCTGTAGGTGCATATGTATCTCCACAGTCAATGCCAGGGCGCTGGTTGAAACCTCGAGCTACATATCTTGCCTTAAACTTGGTTATATTCCCCACCGGGTCTCTTTTAAGGGCAAAGACCCATCGTGCTCCGATGATCTTCTTTCCACGTGGTGGCTCCACCGCTTCCCAGACGCCCAGGCGCTCCAGTTGTTTCAACTCCTGTTCCGCAGCTTCTCTCCATTCCTCGCCGTTCACTCCTGTCATTGCATGTTGAATATTTGAAGGGATCCTGACGTCCGTTGTCATTTTCAAAGAATCGATCGCATGTTGTTGAACTAGCGCCTCCTCATCTGTAGCCTCTTGTCCTAATACAAGGTTGTTGAGGAGAAAAACAATGTCATTCTTGGAGGTCGGAATCCTGGATACCAGCAAAGTTTGGAAATCAGGAAAAACAGCATTGGCTGAGTGAATGAACGTCTTAAGGTGTTTGTTGTACAACAACCAACCCTTCTCTGACACTGGATAGCCCACCATAAAACACTCATCGGCGTGGTTGTCGAACTTTCCATGTCTTTTATCCTGAGGTTTAAAAACCAATGCCCTGGCGCCAAACGGGTATATGTACTCCGGTACCGGCGCACAACCATATAAGATTTCCAACGGGGTCTTGGGGAAAATTTGGGTATGAGGTATTCGATTATGAATATAGACGGCGACCTGCTGCGCGTAGCTCCAGAAGCGTTGAGGTAAGGAGCAGTTGTTCATCATTACGCGGGACATATCGTTTATCGTCCGGTTCACACGCTCGGCTTTGCCGTTTTCTTCCGGGTGATAAGGAGATGAATTGGCCATGACGATACCCCTTGAATCAAGTATCGTCCGTAACTTCTTTGACATGAACTCGCCTCCATTGTCGCATCGCAGGAAACAATGGTACCGGCCAAGTCTGTTGTGGATGGTGTCAAACCAAATCTTGAGTTTATCAGCGACATCGGACTTGCTTTTCAGTGGGGAGATTAGAGTATAAATAGATGCATGATTGCGTAAGGTCAACGCAAATTGATTTCCGTGTACATCTTCTTCAAACGGTCCCATGACATCTGATACCACTAAGTCGAGGATGTCCTGCTTGGGTATAGAAGACATAGGTAAGAACCGTTTTCCAGATATCTTAGCAGTCACACACTTCTCACAGAAGAAAGGCTTCCAAGCCTTTGCTTCCTTCTCATCTACAAACCTCTTGAGGAACTTGATTACCGCCTTGTCATTTGCGTGACCTAGTCACTCATGCCATTTAATGGAAGTCATGCATGGTTGATTAGACATTGAGTTAAGGGTGATATCATTGCAGAGGGGAGCAGGTTTGTAATCAGTGACAAGGTGCCAACAGTAATTAGAGAAAGTTGTCCGGAAAACACGGTGTTGATGGACGAGGGACATTGAACAATCTTTGTCGAAAAGTGGTCGGAGTCCGTGTGTGGTTAAGACGCCAAGTGACAAGATTGCATAAGGTATTGACGGGTGATGATACACGTTCCGGACCGTGATATTTCCACTAGGAGTCGGTATCTTCAGACTGCCGATCCCCGTCAGCGACATCGTAGATTTTCGTGATGCAAGTAGCACGGGGATCGGGTTAGTCAGTGTACGTTCAAATGTGAAGAAGGGGGAGTTCCCGCTTACACAAGCCGAAGCCCCCGAGTCGATGAGGACCGTGGTTTCCTTCGGGGCGGACGCATCCATTGCTTGCACGCGGACGGGTGGAGGTTTGGGGTTATTGTGTTGCACAGGGGTTGGTGGGGTTGCCAGGTTGCTGACGTTGAGTCGTCCCTCCCGGAGGTCGCGTGCCAGACGACGGCAGGTTGAAGCCCAATGTCCGATTTTATTGCAGTAATTGCATTCAGCCCCTTTTTCCGCCATTTGAGTGCTGGTTGGCTGCATCCCCTTAAAAGCCAGGGCGTTCGCAAGTGCTTTGCTTCCGAAAGTTGAACTTTTGGATGTAGTCTCTCGTCGTTGGTTCCTGTTCAAGTTGCTAGGACCCCCTGATGTGTGCATGTGGTTAATTAGGATTGGGTTATCTGACTGGCCTTGTCGCAGTTCGCCCTCGACTTGAGTGATCTCCTGGCAAACTCAATCAAGGGTAGGGATCGTAGTGAGGGTATTTAATCGATGGTTAAGATTGTTTCGAAACAAATTTTCATCGACATGTACTGGTGGACGGACGATGGATTGGAGCATGAGACCGAATATTTCCCCAAGCGTCATTTTCTTTTGATGCGTTTCGAGGTAAAATTCTTGGAACTGAGCTATCAACTCGTCGTTCGATTGTTGCCTTTCTGAGTGATAAAAGTCCTGCAACCTGCCGACAATTGCCAGTTTATGCTGTCTGTCGTTACGCTTGCATTGATTCTCAAGCTTCTCGAATATGTCTTTTGGCCGCCTAGTAGAGGTAACCGTCAGCATGAGTTTTTGTTCGAAGCTGGATTGTAGTAGGATCACAACGGCAGGTTCTTGATCCTCGTCGATGAGGAGCCAATTCGAAGCCTTGGAAAGAAAATTTTCTCGTTTAAAAACGAAGTCAAGGGTCGTGTTGATTTGTCGTTCCCAGCTGACATAATTCTTGCCACTAAATTTGAGGAGTTCAACAGTCGAGTGGATGGATCGATGGAGTGCCATTGGGTCCTTCATGAAGTGCTTTTGATGGAAGGAGTAATGCTGAGATGGTGGTTGATTATGGTGGTCTTCTTGTTTGGCCACATGAGGAGGTTGATCGCGTTGCAACTCGATATGGTCGGTAAGCTTATTAACGGCATTGATGATCCCATCGATTTTTGCGTCCATCTTGGTTTGTCTGAGATCAAGGCCGGCGATTTGACCACGCGTGTCCCGATTGTTCAGTTGAAGGGTCCTCCATTTCGAATCTAAGTCTTTAAGTTGTTTGACGATGGTTTCGTTGGACAATTCCCCCACGACGAGCTGGCTGCTTGAGGGTAGTGGTGTGAGGGGGGAATCGGATCTCTCGAGCGGTATTTCGATTGCTTTTCCTTTTGAAGGCTTCCTCGACATGATGTAGTTGGTCGGTATAGCTCGGCTTTTAACCTATAAGAAAACAAATGATTGGTAAGTTACCCGCGGCTGGATTTGTTAGAGTTCCAAAGAGATAATAAATTGCATAATTTATAATAAAGAAGAAATAGATATAGAAACAGACCTATAAGAAAACAAATGATTGGTAAGTGACCCGCGGCTGGATTTGTTAGAGTTCCAAAGAGATGAGGAAACTCCAACAACCACTCGCGGGCCTAGTTTATATACAGTATTGATTATGTGATTTACAAAATATTATGTATATAGTTTATTTTCTTTTCTCATGATTTATTTGATAATTTATAAAGTTCTTCCACGTTGTCAACCTTAAACCTTACACTCAGGTCAACTTCCAGACCAAATTAAGCTTTGGCCTGGGAGACCTCCTACCCATGGGGTCTTCAGGTCGACTTGAGAACCAAAAATGGTTCTCAGGTTGACTTGAGAGCCAAATCTGGGCCCTCAAGCCAACTTGAGAACCATTTTTGGTCCTCAAGTCGACTTGAGGACCACTGAATGCTCTCACAGTGTGATGCAGTCCGATTGAGCCCCCCCAACGGTACTCAAGTCGACCTGAAAACCAAAATGAGTTTTTCAAGGCGACTTGAGCACCATCCACAAGTCGACTTGACCACCAAGGGGGGTGCTCATGTCGACTTGAGAGCCATTTGAGGTTCTCAAGTCGGCTTGAGCTCCCCGTTGTCCTCAAGTCAACCGTAGATCTGAGTCCCGGTTGACTTGAGAACCTTGTGTGGATTCCAAGCCGCTTGGAATCCCCACAAGGTTCTCAAGATGACCGGGACTCAGATCTACGGTCGACTTGAGGACAATGATTGTTTTGGAGCCGGAGAGAGCGGGAAGGAGGGATGAGAATGGTTATAAAAGGACTGCACTAAGCAGTCCTTTTATAACCATTCTCATCCCTCCTTCCCGCTCCATCAGCCCTTATGGCTAGATCCACCAACCTGGTCAACATCGTTTTCAACCCCTGGCTATGCAACAACATATTGAAACTTTGTGCGCCTGAGAAGACGCAAGGTTTCTGGCCAACCAATCAATCTCAGTTTATGCCGGTCAGCCAACGCACCACCCACCGCCTGTGCCTATTCAAGAAAGTCATTTTCGATTTTCTTGAGTCGGTCCGCAGCGACTTCATGGTCGGAGGCATCCTGAAGTATGAGGATGCCTCCCGGCATCTTGCTTGGACCGGCCGCTTCCGCCGCGCACGACGATACCACCTCTACCCCCTGGTATCTGCTTCGACGTACCGACGCTTTCAACGCCTCATGGTGAATATCCCCAAGAAAGGGGATATTTCTGCCTCAGTTTTAATCAATTTCTCCCCTGAACACAAGGAGAGATTATCAAAAAATCCTGTAAGTTATTTATTTGATTTATCTTTCAGAATGGAGGGGCAACTTGACTAATTTAAAGTTGTTGTAGTCCCCCCCTAGCCTCAGCACCACTGAGTCTGACTACACTCACATATCTTGGCCCCCCTCAGAAGATGGGGTTGAAGTGGACCCCACTGATGAAATCAACACCAACCAGGCGCCAGATCTCCCCCTTATCCCTCCAACTGGGGCCAATTCTCACTCAATTTCTGGTGCATGCCCCACCAGCACTCCATGGCGGGGAGAAGCCAATCTCACCATGGCGGAATTTTTCCTCATTTCATACTTGTCTGAAAATGACAGACACACTTTGTCTGTAATGGCTGAACATTCTTTCTACAACTGGTCTGCTTTCAAAGGAATGTCTCAGAAAGAGCTCACAGACCTAGGATTCTGTGTGGGCCCAGCTTGTTTGATAATATCTGGTGTGGCCAACGTTCTTAAGCGGCTGGGATCTTACAATCCTCAAGGCTGACCTCTTACACTTGTAACTAGATATATATATGTATGTTATATTTTTATTTGGTTTAATAGCTTTCAAACTTCTCACTGGCAAATAAGCCAGCTGGGCCAAATCTCAGGATTGTGTGAATCTTGTCATCTATTTTTGTGTCAAATGTTAGGCTTCCAATATAGCATAATGGGATCCATATGTCCTTTTGTGATTGTGTCATAAATGGGAACTACACAAATGGTGTGACCTGTCAAATGGGAACTACACAAATGGTTTGACCTGTACAACCAACTTGGTCATTTGCTCTACTCTGGGGTGAATCCTGGCACAGATGTGGCATTTCATCATGATTACCTCCAATGCCCATTTGCTTTTTTTTAGATATAAATGATGTTTTACTAAATATCATCGTAAAAACATGATTTATCCGTATGTTTCTAATAATTTTGGCGTTTAATTGGCCATATCTACTAATTGACGCATAAAAACAACAGTAAAGTGTAATTTTTGCTTTGAAAAAAGGTGGGGTGGCAACAAATCAGAATGCATTAAAATTGGCCATGTAATGACATGAAGAATATCACATGTAGTACTTTGGGCTTGAGGCAGAACGGGGGCTATAATTTTGGTGACTTGATGCCATGTGAGGGCTGAATTGAGGGTGATGAGATGACCTGGAAGGAACAGGAACATGGGTGTTAAAGTTTGGGTGGTGAGATGAAGTGGATACAACCCCAGGGCTGTGATTTGGGTGATAAAGAGTCCTTGCTTCAACATGAGGACTGAATTGAGGTTGGTGAGATGAAGTGGATGCAACAACAGGGCTGCAATTTGGGTTACACAATGACCTTGATGCAACCTGGGGGCTGATTTGAGGGGGGTAATATGGCCTTGGAACAGCATGAGGGCTCACATTGGGGCAATGAGATGAAGCGCATGCAACACCACCGCTGTTATTTGGGTTATACAATGACCTTGGTGCAACCTGGGGGCTGAAATGTGGGTTATACAAGGACCTTGGTGCAACCTGGGGGCTGCTAATTGGGTTATACAATGACCTTGGGGCAACCTGGGGGCTGAAATGAGGGTGATACAATGACCTTGATGCAACACCAGGGCTGAAATTTGGGTTAGACAATGACCTTGGTGCAACCTGGGGGCTGAAATTGAAGTTATACAATGACCGGCTGATTTGAGGGTTGTGATGAGTCCTTGGAACAGCTTGAGGGCTCACATTTGGGTGGTGAGATGAAAAAGACACAGCACCAGGGCTATTAACAGGTTTATACAATGATTGTTGTGGAACCTGGGGGCTGAACTGAGGGTGGGTTGATTGCCTTGATCCTTCCACATTTTTTCCTTTCTTTTTGGTCATACTATCAATCCAAATTTTTTGACCAGCATGTGCTGCATCATGCATTTTGTGTTCTGTGATTTGTTCATTATCCAATTTGGAAAAGCACCGGTGCAATGCAGATTGGTGATGTGAGAATGCGTTCAAGAGATAGCTGTTATAGGAAGTGTGATGTATTTCACGAGATACCGTGGTTCCCTCTTGTCTGTTCCTTCTTGATCTATTTGACACCCCTGCCTGACACCCACCATCAAAGCAGTTGTGTTGCACATTTACACAACATAGGATTTTCTAATGAGTAGTAATACAGATTGATCAGATTGGGTAGGTTGGGATGGACATGTGGTAATCAATTTGACTCACAGAAACAGGAACACATGTAAAATTTCTTTGTTTGTGCACAATTCTCAATGAGCAATCCTTTTGTAAGCCATTGAGTTTACATTCAGCCACTTTTATGAAGTAAGATTTGGGGTGGATGACTTCCCAAATGGATATGACACAAGAGATGCCTGAATTACCATTATTTTTTTCTTCCTCATGTATTGGATGACCTTTCAGCACTTTATATCTCATAGGCAATATGAAAAGAAGATAAATTTGACTGACAATGAAAATGAGTCCTTTTGAATAGATTCCTTATCATTGATGTTCAGTACCCAAATCTGTCGGATTTGGGTCATTGGGTAATACAGTCTCAATGCATCTGGAACTTGTTCAAGTCCAGCATCTGGAATTGTGGATGATTTGACGTAGGGGTATTGTCCAATTGTCATGACTTTTTGGTTATTGAATCCCATGGCTTTTTGAATCGCTGGGTTTCCTGAAAATATACTTCTCACTTGGTTTGATGCTTGGAAATACTCTTTTTGATTATGGTCAAACATGTAACCACCTGAAAGGATTAATCTCATTATCTGATAATTACTGAAACTGATGGCAATATCATGTCCTGGACTGAGCCGATTGGTGTGAACTGCAGTGTGCCGGAGACGGCCATTGAAACTTTCAAACTTCTCAGTGGCAAATAAAGTTGCTGGACCAAATCTTTGGATGGACTCGGGGATATGTAACAATATGTGAAGCTTGGGCTTATTTGCCCATTGTGCTGACATCATGAGAATGTGATACATGAATGTCTGTATATTCATTCGAAGTTCTGCAATATATCCATCCATGCTTTCTATAGTGGTCTGGAAAATCAGGCTTCCTAGTTTGCATAGAGGAATCCATAATTTCTTTTGTGTTTCATCCATGAAGGGAAAAAATACAAATGGGGCCAAATGGACTAAAGTGCGGAAGTCCTTTCCAATTAAACTTTTCCAGTGGGTGACCATGTATTTACCTTGGATTGGTGGAATGTTTAGGCAATCCAAGTTAACTGAGTTGAAAAGGGCATCCATCTTTGCAAGGTCTTTCTGTTTTTCCATGAAGTCCCTGACCAAGTACTTGACAACACCAAGGGAGAAAACATGGAGAATTTCAACAGGTGTGTCTTTGCATCCATCAAACTCTAGGAGATGTGTAAATACATTGCAAAGTCGGTGAGGTTCAGTATTTTCAATTACCTCTATTCTTTGCCGGTCGTGAGGATTATTGCGTCTCAATTCAATGAGTTTATCTTGAAGTTTGTCCACCAAACCTAATTCATTCATGTGTTTGTCATATTCTGCCTTGGATTTTGTTTTGAGTACTTTCCAAGAACCATTTGTTTTCTGAACGGTTTCATACCACCTACGTGGGCAAGGTAACCCTTTTATCCCAAAGAAATCATGGATGTAACCCAAACTACTCCTTTCTTTAGCTTGATCAACCCGCAAATGGCATATTCTGCAGGGATTCTTGCAAATTCCGGGAATTGGTGTATTTGTAACCTCTGCTGTCATAGGCGAGTCACCCAGATAGCAAAGAACCATACTCATGATCAAAACTTCATCTTGGAGACTGGAATAATATGCAAAGATAACTTCTTTGGTCAAAGAGCTGAATGAAATATAAGTCAGTGAATAATGTCATACTCCCATGTTTCACTTTAGACTGGACCTACTTCATCTCTTTGACAATTGACTCTCCCAATTCCAGTGGCCCTGCAACATTAGATGTAGAAACAAAATGGCAGTTATACTCCATGTTGCTATGTGAGGGGGGTAGACCACTAAGAGTAAAATAATATGAGACATGTTTATTCCATCTCTTAGATTGGTTGCCAGAGGTATCATCTGAGTATAGTGTAATAGGAACATGGCGGATAACCTTGCCTCTTGCCTTATTCCTCCAGGGGTTAGGTACAGGAATCAAAAAATGGTGGCCATGATCATCAACTTCAATAATACGATGGCATATTCTATTTATGAATTGTTTTCCATCAATATCTGGCATTTCATAATAAGTCAGGTCAAATTTATCAACAGGTATAGTTTGAAGCTCTGGTGAATGGTAACTGAGATGACCAGGAATTATTATGGCCAGCTGGGGGGTTCCATCATCTAATGGGTTATAATCATTCAACTTTGGTGAGATGCATTTGGCATGTAATATATTTCCCACCTTGAACAAAAAAATTGGTATGACAATGCTTTGTTGGGGCCCTTTGAGTGTGATGGGCTCAAAAATGTAATAGTGTTTTTTACATACTTCAACCATCTGTACTCTTCCTTTCCTAGACAAACATTCACGCCATTTAGTACTTTGATAGAGGGAATGTATATTCTTTCCATATGTCTCATGTGGATAGAATTCTAGATGATCATTGACATAGGGATTCCCCACTTCCTAATAATTGGGTCCAAATGATGCAATGATGATGCAATGTGTCAGTAATCCTCCAGAGGGCATAAAAGGTCTAATGTATCTGATTCAAGCCTCACTCACATGACTAATTATGTCTTTCAAGCTAAGTGAATAACACTTGTTATTCAAGACTGAAAGATTTTCTATAACCTTTATATTCAGCATGTTGCAAATTTTCTCCCTTCTTCTCCTGATTGTGTCCCAGTGGGGAATAATCACATTGCAAAGCTGTAATATCAAGCGGATCTGGTGATACATGGCGCTTGACATGATGTGATGCAAATGACCAAGTATGAGAGCAGCCATGAGATACTACACAGTAATAAGTGGGATATCCAATGACCAAAATATTTCATGAGTGTGAGGTTAGAATTTATGATGAAAATTAGGTGCATAAATACCACATACCATCTTTTCAGGGAATGGATACCATTGTCCATTTGGATCTAAGTCATCATCATTGGCTGGCTCTTCATCATCCCCAGGTAGCCTCACATTGTCACCAACCGGTAATTGGGACATAGTTGATAAGGGATCATCCATCAACCAGTCATGCCAGTGTATTTCACTTTGTGAACCATCATTAGAATATCCATCTAACCCACCAAACCCCATTCCTGATTCTTCATTCATTTCCAATGGAGGTAAGGAGTATTCATGTTCAAATGGACGTTCAAGCAACTCCTCTGTCTGGACATTCCAAGTTGCATCTTGAAACTCCAAAGCATTCAATTCATGTGGGGTAATTCTGGTGTTGCATGAAACTGAAGCTCCTCCCTGAAGGACTTGTGATTCAGGTAGGTAAAGTCTGCTTGTGCCTATGCCTGACTCTCCATATGAACCACCAGTTGAATTACAAGGAGCAGATGATTTTTGTGTGTTTTCATAACTTCTAATTAGATTGAAAGATGCTTCCATCTCTTTATGAAAGGGTTTCTTGATGTGTTGGGGAACATTTCTCAACTCTAACAATTTTCCCCCACAAGAAGCACACTGAAATTTTTCAGTACCATCAGGTTGAAGCACCAAGTGAAAACCTAGAAGATAAAGTATTCAAAAATCAGCCATTGTCATCTCATCATACATATCCACCCTGTTCAACTGACCAGGAATTGGCATAATAAATAAATGTTTTGAGGAATAAATCTTTGAATGGTAGAAATTTGGGCTAATTGGAATGAAAGGAAGACCAACTGTATACAATAAGTGCTTTAGAAAAGGGAAAAGAGAAAAAAAAGTTACCCATTTTTATACATCAGACTCATTTTTCAAGTTTCCAACTTACCTTGAATAATACAGATTGTACCTCTTCTTTGAGTCCAAAATGCCCAAAATTACTGAAAGAGTTTCACATTCAGGTTGAATATTTGGTTTTGTTTAGGATATGCAGGAGCATGTGCTGTATTTTATCTTGTATTTCATTACAGAGGGAGGTTGTACTGTGATGTATATTTCACACAGGTTTCGGAGCAGTTTCACTGACCCGCCCCCTGTGACAGTATTTGGGTTTTGGGGCAAAGCCGGGGGATTTATAATGACACTTCAGCCCAATACCGGAGATATCTGAGTTTCACACAAGTCCCGCGACCTCCACGATATCAACCCCTCAAGACAATTCATCCCCTTCAATCCAACCTCCACAATATCAACCCCTCAAGACGATTCATCCACTTCAATCCGACCTCCACGATATCAACCCCAGGTAAGTATTTGATGAACCAACAAATACAACATACTAATTACCCCTGAATCGTTTTCCCCCAGCCACGTCGACGAGCCCCCCATGGCTGGACATCAACCTGATCCAACCCCCCCGTATGGCTATGGCGCACCGTATCATCCACAGGTCCCAAACCCCGCCCTGGCCCTGACAAATGAAACCGCACTGGTGCCACCCCAACCAAGTCAAGTAGGCCCCGTCCAAAACCCCCCAGCATCTCGATTACCGCGGTCCCCTGCCATCTATCACACACCCCAGCGAACTATGTCAGATCCGGATGGATCTGACGTTACGGACCTCTCTGAATCTAACTCTAGCATCCCCCCTAGCCAAACCTCTTCCTTGTCATCTGCAGGTGGCCGGAGGTTAACTACACGATCGATCGAGGCCGTTCAAGCATGGCTACAATCCATCAGTGATTGATTTTGGCTCAGCGATGAAATGGTTCAATGGGCTCAAGGCCTCTTGGATGTGAGTAGTACATGTCTTCTTCCAGCAAGCATGTAGGTATTAAGCTAACATTCATTTCTTCTTCAGATGCCAAAAGAAGAATTGAGGCTGATGACTATCCTGATCAGCCTCAACAACCAAGTCCCTCGCGAACTCCCTCCCACTTCTGACACAGTTGCGACAAACTCTCGGGAGAAGATCCCCCCAACCTTTCGTGTATTCATTCGGAACACCGTCCGAGAAGTTTTACTACAACCCAATATTGAAGCGTATGGTCGACGATCAGCTAAAAATCTATCCGTGGAAACAACCCCCTTTGTGATTGTTATGGTAAGACCGATGATGTACACCTTACACATCATCTTGCTAACTCGATCGCTTTATTACAGGGAATCATCGACCACACTAGTCCCAACTTCAAGGCGGCCAACATGCCGGATAATTACACTCAGGACCTCGTGTACAAAAGCGAATTAAACCGTCATGTTGCGATGGTCATCAAGGGTGAGAAGAACGTTTTCTCCAACCACCTCCGCACCGGCTTTGCCGGTGAAACTCCGGTCATACCCCCTCCCAAGTTAGACAAGCTAGTATCCGATGCCTACATTGCCATGGACCAACACTTCAAGGGCCTCACCCACTCTCAAGTCCAAAGCAGCCCACGAGTCACACAACCCCGCCGCGGCCGGTGTGGTAATCCATACCTTTTCACATACAAACATCAACAACTTACATTTCCTCTCACATATACTTCATTATTATTACATGATCATATTCTACATACAAAACTACCCCTAGTCACTCACTCAAAGTACCCCTGATTTCCCTTTGGTTCAGAAGTTATTAGCATTCTTAGAATATTACCACTTATAACCACATAACTTTACCAATACTACAACCCCATAGGATATTATACAAGGTATTGATTTATAAATATACAGTACATAAATAAAACACAGATATTACATACTTTTTCTTTAGTTTATATCTTCTTTGGTATTAAGTTGTACAGCACAGTCATTTATATTACATAGTTACATCTTCTGCCTTTATCATCCTCTTTGGTTACTAGTCACATTACATCCCTTATATACATAGTTACTAGCTACATTGGCTCATCTTTCTTACACTATCACTACTCTCTTTTGGTTGTATACCTCTGAACACATTTCCCCTTTCTCTTTACTGCCAGGATCAGCCATCTTGTGCCCTTTTGTATAAGTAGAACTCCCCTTAGTTCTATGGATAGATGATGCATGCACTCCCCTTTTATTAAAGTACAGTTTACATTTACCTTTACCTTGAAACCTTTTACATTTACTTTTGCATCAACCTTTACACAAATAACAATCATAACACATACCCTATACTCTTTCTCAGTGCTTTTCTCACTCCTCTCAAGGTCCCTGCCTCAGATTGATTAAACAACCTAAGTTCCCATTAGTAGCAGCAGTCTAAGGATTAGTAGAAATATAGCCACACCTCTTTTTCTTTCTTTTTCTTAGTGAAACCCTTTCCCCTCAGCATTAGTCAAGAAGGGCAGCCTCATCAGCACCTGTAGCTTCAACATCTTCTACTTACTAGATTTGTTGTCTATTTCCCCTTCAAGCTCTTTCCTGATCCTTTAGGAGTTCCACACCGGCTGGCCTACCTCAGAGCAATGTTTAACATCAACCGGCTCAGACAAATCTCAAATCCCGGCGTGAAGGTACCGTGTGCCTGGGAAGAGATTGGCCGCGATATGGAGGTCCGCTGCAACCATTCCCAAGTTTACAACTCAGTGTTTGGACACCTTCTCCTTGAAAAAGACGGCCGCCTCTGGAATGGGATCTCTACAGTCAATGACTGGACTGAAGAGGACCAACAGCTCCCAAGTAACAACAAGGTCCTGGCACGTATTGCAATGGAGACTCAAAACAACTTGGCGCCTGGTAATGCTGGGGGGGAATTAATATGAAATCCAATTCCTCCCCCCTTTTCTTAAGTTGTTGCTTTTCTTATATTGTTGTCCCTGTATTTTCTTCTCCTCCTATCATCTCTCCCCTTTCTCTCTTTTGAAAATTCCCTCCCCCCTTCTCCACAACATTGTCTCATAGCTATGTCAAATTGCAAACATGATATCATCTTGCTGAAATACACACACAATTCTCCCTACTTATCTACATGAGAAGCTCTGGCCGAGCTTCTCTCAATGTGCAACATCAGACAACCATCGAGCATAAGCTCAATGGGAATAATAACAGCTCCGCTGCCCATTCCCCATCAGACCCGGGTGATATGCAGCGGTTTCCAAACCGCCGTAAAGTCGTCTTCGGAGTGGTTTTCAAGACTCCCTAAGGACGACTTAGCCTCGTAGACGTTTTGAAGTTGGTCACAGGCCGACTTGAAGGCGCCTTACCGGTCGTCTTCGAGGCAAAGCATAAACCGCCTCAAAGACGACTCAAAGAAGACTCAGCTTAATGACGTTTCCAAGTCGTTTTGCAGGTCGTCTGAGGGGCGCCCCTCAAGTCGACTTAAAGACGGAGACCTGTGCTGACAGGTGCATTTGAACTGGGAATTGAATTGGGAAAGACGACTTCGAGGCGTCAAAGACAGAGGACTCGAAGTCGTCTGAATGCGTCCGTGGTGTAAAGAAACTTGAATATGTTACATATTTATATACTCAAAAATTGTGAAAGAACATATTTGTAAGCCATATTTGATGTTTAACATGAAAGAGGTACATTTTAAGGTTGAGGGACTAGTACAGCAGGACTTGAATTGTGACAATGCTGTTGTAACCCAGTAAGGGGTTACATACTTTGTCACTCGCTGCAGCCTCCAATCTCTCCCATAAGACTGCAGAGTCAGATGGGAGAAAGGGAATACATACTTTATGCACTCTTCACCACAACAGGTTATGAGCCTTTGATGCTATAAATTTTTTCATTATCATCATCCCTCTGATAGATACTAATCATATCTATTAAAGTAAACATTTGTCTAATCAACATACATTTACGTCTCTTGCCTTTTTTTCTTTCTCTCTTATTCGATAAACCTTATACCTATTTTTTTTTCACCCACTTATCTCCTCATATTAGATTTTCAACCTTCAAACTTCTTTCAAAACTAAACCTTGCTGAAGGGCTAAACGGACTAGCCATCTGTTGAAGTTACTGGTTATTGGCATAACCATAACGCCGCACAGCAGGAGTCGGGTGGCAAACTAAGTTTTTTTTCTTCCTTTTTTTTACTCCTCCATATTATCCTTGTTACATTTTCTTCTTTCTTTTCTTACATTTTTCTTCCATCGCGCACTATCCCATTACATTAAAAAAAAAAAAAATAAACAAATAAATAAACAAATAAATAAACAAATAAATAAATAAATAAATAAATAAAAAAAAAATCAAAATCAAAATAAATTGATTAAATTTTTCTTCCTTTTACATTTCTTTCTCAACATGTTGACTCAACCTACGAACATACCTACGGGATTGTCTAGTGGATCGGTCATTGGACATCATTTGAGGGGCAACTCACGAAGTGGATCGGTGTTGGACTCAGGGGGCGAACTGGACGGTTGGAGGATCAATGGTTTGGACGGAGCGAGGAAGATGGAGGGCCTTTTTGACTCGATAGCGAACAACAAGGGACGACCAACTTTAGCGGATGAGACAATTAGGGCGGAACGACGAGCCGGAAGGTCGGAGCGTAGAGCACCAGCACCTCATCAAGTACCAGTGTACCATGGTCCGGTTCCTCCTGTAGCTGCTCAGACTGATGGCGCGACACAAGAACGCAGGGATTTCGAGGCTGCAGAATTCTCTCTCAAACAATCAAAGCTGGTCTCCACAACGGTATCGGCGGTAGTTGGCAGGGCGGACAATGTGTTGAAGGCGGATGGGGCAAACTTTGCTACGTGGCTGAGAAAGTTGCGCGAGATCGGACGAATGAGTCTAACGACGGCTGATTTTTTCGAGAAGCCTTGTTCAAACTCGACGTTTGAGAAAATTGGCAGAGCGATTTTTCTGGCATCGATACACCGGTCGCTGGTAAGTGACGTTCAAGAAATGCGCTCAGTGCATGGAATGTTTGAATCGGTCAAGGAGAAGTTCCAGACGGTTTTGAGGGCGGCACAATTGAATGTGTGGCAACGTTTTATGGATTTCAAGGTCAATGCGGATGCTCCGACCGGGGGCATTGCGTCGTCTCTGCGAGATCTCTACACAGAACTGAAGTCACTGAACACAAGAATGCATTCGGACGCTTTCCTTGGTTTCCTTTTCCAATCGGCGGTCATGAACTCCTCGGCTCCTTTCAAGACAGTTTTTGAACAGCGTGTTGAGCTGGCTGTACAACAAGACCCACAGTCAGCATGTCCGACTTTCGACTCCCTGATCCATTTGTATGATGTTTGCAAAATACAAAGCAACCTGTCTTCGTGCACATCCAACTCCAGTCCTTCTTTCTCTTCGACGGAACCTCCTACGGCTTTGGCAACATCTTTGCCGCAGGATGAAAATTTTGACTTTAACACCTATCTTGCAACTGTGGATCAAGACGAGTGGACCGACGCGCTAGACTTTTATGCTCTGACGGCGAGCAGATGCTGGAACTGTGGAGGTGACAGCCATTATGCAAGAGATTGCACGAGGAAATCTTCCGGGTCATTACAACATGACACCCGGGGTGGAAATCAAGCAGTGGGTACACTTGTAGGGATGATTTATGGACGACTGCCTAGTGGGATGCAAGTTTCATTGGGGCGATTCCCGAATGTGTCGAATAAGAAGAACTTCAAGAATCACAACAATCAGGATCACGCTCGACGGCTTGCGGATTACTACCGACCCCAACCCTCCTCGGTGCAACCCCGTTTGGACAAGGAGGACAACAAACCATTGGGACCATCGGGGTCAGGCAGCAGGGTGTTGGTTCAGGCTGTAGAGATTGATGGCCTGCCGGATGACCTCGATAACTTGGCTTTCAACTCTATGAGTCTGGGTGAAGATCTTGTAAGTCCGACAGTGATTTTTGATACCGGTGCCTCCCACGGGTTCACAGGATCTAAGAACTTCCTGCATGTTTTTCGTCTTCTAAAATCTCCAATTCCGGTGTCGGTAGCTACCAGTGGAGCTGAAGCCGCCATCACAGGAATTGGATCACTAAGAGTCCGTCGACGAGACGGGCATGTCATTATCATAAGACATATGTTGTATTGTGAGCAAGCCAAAGCAACCCTTTTGTCAATGGCCGCGCTGCGGAAAGCTAATGCTCTGGTGACTTACGATAATTCCGCAGATTGTTTTCTGATTAAGGATTGTCAAGGCAATTTCCTTTTTGATTGTCCTTTTGATCAAGCACGCAATAGGTGGTGCCTCAATGCCGTGTTGATATCAGCCAATGGTTACAATCCATCTCAAGAGCAATTTGTTTCAATGCTACAGATAACGACCCCGCAACCGACAACTGTTCCTTCTCCTGTTCCAATTTCTTCCCATTTTTCTCATCCCGCCAACACCTTATCATGTCATTTGCCTATGCCCATAGACCATTCTCTTCCACATGCAATTCCAATCTTCTTCTTCTGAACTAACCATTAAGCAAGCATCAATGTTTGAGACTAATCATGATGAGTTTTTCAAAGAAGGAATCAGGCAATCGTCGGGATACAAGTGGAGTACTGAATCACTTACAAAAAATGAGGCTGAACTTCTATTTTATCACAGATGCTTTGGACATAGTAGTTTGCAACAAATACGACGATTGATTCAACATGGTCTTGGTACCGGCCTGCCGACTAGTTTGCCAGAAGGAAAGATTCACTGCCCTGTATGTGTGATCAACAAGAGCACTCGGCATAATCCTCTATCATCAACCCAACGACCCTTGGTAAAAATGGATATCCTGGCTGTAGATTTAATTGGGCCTTTTCAGGTGAAGTCTATCGATAAGATGAGGTTTCTCCTGACTATGCGAGACGCAGCAACAGGATATGCTTTTGCAAAGCCGCTGAGAACAAAAGATGAAGCTACTGATCACATCATTAGTACCCTGATGCGTTTGAAACAACTGACAGGCAGGTGGATAGGAATCCTCCGAAGCAATAATGGGGGCGAATTCAGTAATAAGAAACTTGCGAGTTTTCTGTCTGCTAACGGTATCATTGCAGAGAAATCACTACCCTATCATCATTACCAGAACGGAATGATCGAGCGATTTAATAGGACGATTCAAGACATGGGTCGGACTGTTTTGTTTGACAGCGGACTCCCCAACGAGTTCTGGAGCTACGCTTTTGTATGGGCAACTCACATCCTCAACAGAATCCCAAATGCATCCAGCAAGAATATCACCCCATATGAGGCTTTCTTCGGCTTGAAGCCCACTTACGACACTTCCAAACGTTTTGGAGCTGTTGGGTATGTCCATATACCGGTGGAATTGCGAAAGAAATTGGATGTACAAGCGGTAAGAGCTCAAGTGATTGCACACCTGGAGGTAAGCAAAGGTTGGCTGTTTTGGGTGCCAGAGGAGAATCGTTTCATATCCTTGGCGATGGTGCAATTCCCGGACGACAAACTCAAATGTACTGATCAAAAAGATTTGAGGAAGGGTAATGTACAGTCGGAAAATAACAAGTTGTCCATTGACTTCCAATTCATTTTATTAGTTCATACACTCTTCAAGACTTATTCAAGTTTTATTTATATCCTCATGATAAAAAATCTCAATATCACGCAGTGAAGATTATAATTCTGCAAGCTCTCATCTATCAGCTATTTTGTTTGCTCTCCTTTTTTCATTTTCATTTTTTTTTTTTTTTTGATTTTTTTTTTTGATTTTTTTTTTTGATTTTTTTATGTTATCTTCATTGATCCTTTCTTGGTTCTAAAACATGTACTACATGGTTTTTACCATTGATTTTTTTTCTTTGTTTCTTTAATATCTGTTATTTCATCTTCTGTAGTTGTGTTTCCTATTTTTTTATGACTTTAGTGGCTTGGTTCTTCTTGTTTTGTACATCTTTTCTTTTTTTTCTTTTTGTCTTGTTGTGTCAGCAAGTAGTGCGGATACTACTTTCAGGTGAAACAAATGATGAGAAGTGACTCCAATGTGGATGACATTGTGAGTGCAGTGAAGTTTCTCTCCTTTCACTAGGTTATTGTTTACTGATTTTTTTTAATTCACTCATGGGTTGTTGAAGAAAAGGTACTTTTGAATAGTGATACAGGGAAGAATTTTGCCCTGATTCTACCAAGTTGATCAAGCACACTGAGGAACCAAGTACCTCCACAAAATCAAAACTCAACAGCAACAAATTGCTGATTCAACTCCTGATCCATCATCTCAGTTGGCAAACAGAAATTTTGGAAATTTTCTGTTTTGTGGCCACCCTCATGAACCAGTCACCTTGTGATGCCAGGGCAGCCAAAGGGGGGCAGCTTACAGCGGTTTAGATCCGCATCCGCAACCTTTGGCAGCTCGTTTTGCAGGTCCACTGGAGGGCAAAAATGCCTTCAAAGTTGGTCTCAGATTGCCAAACAGCAGCTTGGAGATGCTCTTAGGTTTGCCGGTTACACTGACTGGCCCATTGTGATTCCTGCTAGCCCGGTAGGTAGCGGTAGACCGGATCATGGGACAGTGCTTGTACTATCATATGATAGCACGGCTTGGGGTAGACGTTCTAGTTGCTCAGCCAATTTGTGTTGCAGCTCAGACTCTTTAGAGCATCTCCACCTGGGGTGCTATATTCCGGGTGCTAAACACGGAATATAGCTCCCCCAAACTTTTTGATAGCAACTCAAGAGGGTCTAGCACACAGCCGCAGCAGCTATATGGGCAGCCAAAAATTCTTGAAACCTTACTCCCCGCTTTCTCCGTTTATTCCCTGCTTTCTCCCTTCTTCCCCAACCACCTCATCTTATTTTGAGTATTATTTCACATCATTTCAAGTATTATTATTTCATTTCCACCAGTCATCAACATGAACATTCACCTCCTTCAGAACACCCTAGCTTCCCAAGCAATAGCAATTTTGTTGACACACAAAATAAAGTCAGCAGTCAGTGAAATAACTGCAGTTATAGCCAGCAGCAACAAAAGTGAACAACAAGAAAGACCTGTCCATGGGGGCCCCAGGCCTGGATGCTGCCACAACTTACCCCAAGATTTTGAATCCGGTTATCAGCAACTATACAAAGACTATCTAGCACCGGAGCCCATGTACACCAATTACCTTTTCCAACACCAATTTTGAATGCGCTGTGAGAACTCCTTTGGGACGGGGGTAGTTATGTCAGGGGGAAATAGCAGTTATAGTATTTCAGGTGTGTATGAATTTATTACTACTGTTAAGGGTGGTTTGAAAGACCTGCCCCTCTATTTACTACAAGAGTTAACACAAAACGTTTATTTATTGTGGTGGCTGATAACTTTCTTTTGTTTTTCTTTAAGAGAACTATTTATGTAGTAATCTATTATCAGACAAAGATCTAATTTCAACGTACAAATAATCAGCAATGAGCTTAATGAAGGGATTGTGGAAGTAGATAGTGGATGGATTGTTACACAAAGTTCTGGAAAATACAATACAAGATTTTTGGAATTAACAGGGAACAAGTCTTTATATGTTTATGATTTATTTCTTTATTTATTTCTTTTTAGATGTAGTCTGAGAAAATGAGTAGAAGGATGTTTTTGGTATAATGTGAAATATTCAAAGTATTTTACCCTCTTCCTTAACCTTTAGTTAAAAGAGCACAATTTTCCTTTTGTTACTTTTGTGTATCTTAAACTGATATGAAAGATTTTGTTGTGGGTCACCTGATTAAGATCACACTACTATATGGATACATAATTTTATTTAGTTTGCTTGCTGGATGGTGGGGAGTGGGATGATTCCCATTTCTCTCTATCCCTGCCTCCTTATATAGTAAAATATGAGGGAGTTTTGGTGGTGGGACATCTGATTGAGGTATTTATTCTGGTGTGTTTTCTTGTTCTACACTGCCTTTATGCATAGAGTGCATAAAGTGAGCTATTTCTGCTGGTGATGTTTACTAATCCTGCACTGCTTCATGCGGGGAGTGCATAAAGTGAGCTATTTCTGCTGGTGAGGTTATGTATTTAGGCTGTGCCACAGAGCATGTGCTGCGTCTTGTGACCAGACACTAAACTACATACTACTTCTATATATATACTATGTACTTATTATTCACTATAATTCTTTTTACCTGTATATCTTTTGATTTAGCCGTGCAAACCCTAACATAAATGGGTGACTTATAGATGAAAATTTACCCTAGATTTCAATTATGCCCTTATATTGCTACTGTTTTAGCTTCTGAAAGATAATGAAAGAATATAATCCTGTATGATACTTGAAACAGGGTTTGGAATACCACAGCACCAATCTCTCTTTTTGAAAATAGTCAAAGAAGTCTCAGACCACAACCGCTACTTTGTACAGAAGAACAACACTCTTGGTTGGCCAGGCTTTCACCCTGTTCAAAAAATCACCTCAGCAATTTGAATGCTAGCACACGGAGGCGCCGCAGACTTGAATGACAAATACATTCAAATTGCTGAAAGTACATCCTTGGAGGCTCTTGATGAATTTTGCACTTCAATTATTCAACTACATGGAACCAAGTATCTTCAACATCCAACAGATGAAGATATCCAATGCTTGTGTGCCATCAATTCCAGAAGAGGATTCCCTGGAATGTTGGGCTTTCTGGAATGCATGCACTGGCAGTGGAAGAACTGTCCTATGGCATGGAAAGGACAGTACTTGGGGAAGGAAAAGGTATTTAAAATATTCATTATATTTTGTTAAATTTTTTTCTGATTTCAAATCATGATAGGTTCCAACGATTGTGCTTGAGGCAGTTGCATCATACAACTTATGGATCTGGCATGCTTTTTTTGGGCTGCCAGGATCTCATAATGACATCAATGTATTGGACCAATCACCTCTATTTGCAAACTTACTTAATGGAATCTCTCCAAAAGTAAATTACACAATCAACGGAAACAATTATACTCATGGATATTTTTTGGCGGATGGGATTTACCCTGACTGGAGCACTCTGGTTAAAACAATCTTGGAGCCACAAGGACTTGAGTACAAGGTGAGTTACTGGTACTCTTATTTGATATGTGATTGTGTCAAATGCTGATTTTGATTTGATTAGAATTTTTCCAGGAAGCAGGAGGCCTGCCAAAAAGATGTGGAACATGCCTTTGGAGTTCTCCAAGCTTGATTTGCAATCATATCACAACCTGCACGGGGATGGTTTCCGGAGAAACTTCATAGGATTATGACCACCTGCTTCATACTTCACAATATGATTGTCTAAGATGAACACAACAAGCCAGAGTGACTTATTTTTGAGGGAAACAAAATGGTTATTGAGCCCCCACCAGTGTGATTGGCATATCTGTCAGCTTTCATAGAAAATTAAATTGCTTTGCAAGACTCAAGAAAACACTACCAACTACAAGATGACCTTGTTAAGCATCTCTGGGCTCTGACTCTCAAAGGTCAATCAATCTCAGCACTTGAAGTATTATGAAGAATACTTTTTTTATCTTTTTTTCGTTGTTGTAAAATACTCATCATTAATGGGCTCTCAAACATCAATTGAAGGATGATAAGATATTTTTTTATCAATTTTTTTAATTGTAAATACTCTTTTTAAATATATAAAAAAACTACAATGGTGCAAATATTTATTTTAAATGAAAAAAACATGCCGCTGATATCTTATACACAAGAGAAGTTGATGAGAGCAAGCAAGGAACTTGCTTATTCAAGCTGACAACTCAAATGCACAAACTCATTTCTCAAAGGATGATAAGATTTTTTTTATCATTTTTTTTTAAAATAAGTCTACAGGCTTCAACTTTCCTCAAACGCTTGAAGTCAAACATCCAAACAACTAAATGCAACTTGTATTCCTGTGATGCTGTTTTTTTTGGAAAGTGGTTGCAATTCAATTACCAACTATCTCAGTGGCAAGGAGAGACTCAAGGATTAATTTCTAACACCCCAAACTTCTAACACCCCAATATTTGAAACTAAAACTAACACCCTCTAATTCAATCTGGTCATAGAATGCTTTTGTAAATATCTCAGAAGTTAGTCTATTTGGTGAATTTTTCTTATTGAGATTTTAAATATTTATTTTAAATAAAAAAAAAGGAACTAGCTTATTCATGCTGACAACTCGACTCAGATGTACTAGAGCTTGATGTCTGATTTTCTTTCTCCTTCTCAAACATCTGCTCCTGCTTGATCTTCTTGATTATTTTCTTTTGTTTCCATTCATAATAGGGTTGGCTAACTGCAGAGACAGTTGAGAGATAAACCTTCATGATTGTTTTTTTGGCTAGTGTATTAATTGCTTCTTGCTGGGTGCCCAGAATTTTGTTCTGAAGTGCTGATTGTTTGACAAGATCTTGGTGAACATCAAGGATATTTACTTTCCATTTGTTATTGTACACTTCTTTCTGAGCAATTTCTTTTGCACTCTTGTTCCCCATAGGCCTGTTTGCTTGCTTTGATTGAATGGTTGATGCATCGCTAGTACCACCATCAATAATATTGGATTTGGTAGGAACATTTGAGCTATCAATATGGATCATATTAGATATTGTCTTTGGAGTGTCAGTTTTCTTCTTTTCAAGTTCTGCTCAATGTTCCATCCACTTGGGTGCTTGAGAGAGCAGGTGGTAGCATCTGAGATGCACATAAGGTTTCCCAGCTGATGACAAAGCAAGATAGAGTTTCATAGCTGAACTGAGGCAATCTTCAGAAGTTGTTCTGCTTTGATTTGAATGTTCAACCTGTTTGACACAGCCAACAAGCTTGTTTATTGCGTGCTGGAGCGTTTGCCAGCAAATCTTGATGCTAACTGAGTTCTGAGTTGTGTCATTCATCGCCGTTGTGAAATGCTCGGAAATCCGGTTCCAGAAAGTATTGGATGTTTTTTTGGTTGAGTTCAGTGGGTCTTGAGTTACATGGAGCCAAGATTTACAGATTTGAACATCCTCTTCCTTGGAGTAGTTTCAAGATAGTGATCCTTTGCTCTTGTCTTTTAAGTCACCATTCCTTTCATCGGGTTTGTTTTTTTGTCTTGATGAGCTTGCAGTAGCTCGTTTCTTCTTGGTCACAGGTCTGGTTTTGATTTCTTGCTCAGAGCTTGAATCCACCTCAAGGCCACGGCGTCCCTTCTTAACAGGTTTGTTTGGTAATTCTTTCTTGTTGCTGCCTGATAAATGTGAAATGTTAAAAAAATGAGCAAGATGCTAGAAAAATAAGCAACATTGAAAGAATAGAGCGGAGAGAAAATTTTCCTACCTAGAAGAAGAGGATTGACTTCTATTGATGGCATTGTGGAGTTGATGAATGTTCTTGTTCAACAGAGGATAAAAAATGCGTAGGTTTTTCGGGGGAAAGGGTGTGAAAAGTGAATGAGATGTCCAGACAGGAATCACCAGAAAGTGGAGCATCTGTCATGGGTTCTCTATCTGTCACGGGTGCTAGAGGGTCCATAGATCCAGCAACCCGATAGGATTTTTTGGAGTTAAAGCTATAATGGCACCCGTGTTAGCACCCTGGGTGGGCGCTGATTTTTGGTCCGGGTGGGATAGCACCCCGGGTGGAGATGCTCTTAGGGCTGCCTCGGAGCGCGGGGTGCGGAGTGTGTCTAGCCCGCAGCAATCTCATTAGGTTAGGTCAGCTGCCGCCGCCCAAGGGTGTCCCGCCAGGCCCAGTGATCGGTCCCAAGGCTTAGGTGTTGTCCTTCAGCCGAGTAAGTTTACGTCCCCTCTCTCGCCTATCCTTCCACTGGTTCCTAACCCATCTTACACTCTCAAGCTTTCACGATGGGTTTCAGGGGAAACAACGTCCTACACAAAAATCATTTCCGGAAGGATTGGCAACGTCGGGTCAAGACTTGGTTTGACCAACCAGGTGCCAAGAAGCGAAGACGCAATGCTCGACAGGCCAAAGCCGCTGCTGCCGGTGTGAGGTAAGCCGAATGGCTAGAACCCTTTTGAACCCTCTTCCGAGCCATCCACCTCGTCTAAGCTCGTACATCACCCTTTGTTCTCAACAGACCTACCTCCCTCCTCCGACCCGCCGTTCGATGTCAGACCGTCCGATACAACCGACGCATCCGTGCTGGCCGGGGTTTCACATCTGCTGAACTTGCAGCTGCCGGTATCCAGCGCAAGCAAGCTTTATCAATCGGCATTCCCTACGACCACCGCCGCCGAAACAAGAGCGAAGAAGGCGTATCATGTAATGTGGAGCGACTCAAAGCTTACAAGGAGCGACTGATCATCTTCCCCAAGAATGCCAAGAAACCCGGAAAGGCCGATTCAACTGTAAGACGGCCTCTATGTTGACAATCATCCTTGCCTTTCTCGCATTCACTAACACCTCTTGTCTCTCTATTGTCGCCCAGGACCTTTCGGGAACAACTACCCAAGACATCTCCGAAGGCCTTCCCTTGCCTTCTGGCACGAAGCCCGAAGCTCCTCGTGCTATCACTTCCGAAGAGCTCGAATTTAACGCATTCCGAGCTCTCCGACAAGCCCGTGCTGCCCAGCGACAAGCTGGCGTTTGGAAAGCACGTAAACAAAAGAAAGTCAGTACACACCCAAAATTTTACATCACTCATGATTCTGCTTGTCTTGACATTTACCCCAATTTCTATCTGACCAACAGGAGGAGGAAGATGCCGCCAAGAAGAAATGATGATTTGGTGACTAGATCTCAACTACCTAAGACATGTCATGCTGCTCTCTTCCGATGTTACAATTTGATAAATATACTCCCCAATTCTAAACATGAACCAGTTCTTTGGACTCAAGATGTAAGCCTCTCGAGTGAGAGCCCCGGGGACGCATCCCCGCAGGGTCTATCTCGCAGAAAGGCTTACCTGCAAGAATATCTATCTGATATGGATCCTGAGAATCCCAGTGCCATGAACGTCATTTTTAACAAAAAACAACTTGCACCAAGAATGGAACCAAGCAGATTCCAACATTGTTGTGTTGATCCAGCTGCAATTTGGCAGTTCAACTATATGCATATGTCCAAATGTCCACAAACAGAGCTGAAATCAATCATGTGGGATGTGCCCACATGGCAAGGCCCATATACATATTGTGTTTACTGAAAAGCTTGGACTTTTTGCTGACCCATCAAACATCTCCATCACATATTTTATAAAGTTTGACAGTTTTTTTTAAATAGTTCCCGGAAAGGCGCAGCAGAGAGGGGACTGAAGTCCATGGAGCGGCTGCAGCAGGGTAGGAAGCCTGCGGCGCGCAGCCAGTGTGGTTGTGCTGAGGCGAGGCACATGAACATCAGCAGCTTCAGCAGATATTCTCCTCAGCCACATCCCGTGTAGGATTGCAGGTACATGACCACACTCCCCCGCAGGCAGAACAGGCAAAACTTTTCTGCTTATCAAGAGAAAGAAAAATAGAAGCAAAAACAATGGATACCCACAAAACCCAGAGGTTGATACCCACCAGAGCTGAATTAGACGCGGCGGCGGGATTACTCAAACAGAAGAGACAAGCGGCAGCATCTTACCAAGAGATGAGAAGATCCAACACAACAATACAAGTGGACGACAAGGTAGGTCCGAGGACGGCAAACCTGGTTGATTAAGGGCAAGTCCCACTGAAAGAAATATTAGGAGCCATGGGAGAAGCTAGAGGTGAGTCAATGGAAATCCATGAACCCATGAAGGATGCCTTATGAGATGCCCTACGGGATGCCCAAAAGGAGGACCCAATATATAGGGAGCTCATCCAAGCCCGGAGAGATGCCCGACGGGATGCCCGACAGGATGCCCTACGGGATGCCCTAGAGGATGCCCTAGGGTGAGATCAAGCACAACACTAAAAGAGGGATACTGGTCTACCCCCATTAGTGCACAGCAGACGTACGACACAGCCGACAATATTCAAGCTTGCAGACAACCAAGAACAACAAGCGTATTGGATCAACACAACTTGTGAGGTGGGGAACCAAGACAGACAGACAGCAGATACCCATCTTTTCCTGATTGGCGAGGCAAAGAAGGGAAGGGAAGGAGGCAACAATACCCTGCCCAACGCCTTGATACAATTTTTAGCAAAGCTATATCCCAAACACAAGACAACCATTCCGGAAGAAGAGACCAACAAGACCCTCCAAGGGGTAGGGAGCCTTGATCAGAGGAGCCCAAAAGAACAGAGGGGCCCAAAAGAACCCAAAGAGAATGGAGAAATCAAAGTTGGAGGCATCATATTTGCAGCTGGTGTGGTACCCGAACACAGACATTGTGGCCTCCCACCATTCTATGATAAGAACATACGGGCGTTGAAGCGATTGATCCCATTGACCATTTTTGACCCAAAGTGGCAGCAAAAAGCAGCGGCACACTCAGCAGAGAAACGGTATATTGAGCAGGGAGTGACTGAAGAACGTTGGTACACCGGGCACCCAGCACCAGACAAATGGTCTCAATCGTATGCGCAGTGGTTGAGGAACTTTCAGTACTTCCTAGTCACACTTAGGGAAGTCTATCCCTTTGGAGTACTTGCGGATTGGTTCTCAGTCCATAAAGACAGGGTTGAAACGATTATGAGACGCAAAGGGTTTTGTTCTGGTTTTCAATACGACCTAGCGGTTTGAATGAACACATTCCAATGCAAAATGATAAAAGATGGGGTAGTGAAGTTCCCAGACGTGAGACTCGAAAGGAAAGATTTAGTCCATCAAGCGTTTAACAAAGCCAAGATGAGAGGAGAATTAGAATACTTCAATAACCCCTACATTGCAGGAGGAGCAAAGGAAGACCTCAACCCATACACTGGAACTGAAAAATTCACGGCAACAAAGAGGAAAGCAGAAGAGGCAAGGAATAGACACCAGGCCAACAATACCCGTCAAGAGAGGCCACATTGGTAACCTTACCATCAGCTTAGAGTCAGAGACAATTATGATGGAAACCAGGCAAGGAACAATGAGAGGGACAGAAAAAACAATAACCATAACAGCAGAGATAATTGAGGGCGGATGAGGAGCTGTAGAGGCCAGAACAGAGAATCCCAAAGAGGGAGGAAGTGCATGTAGGTATCATACCACTAGCCCTTGATTTGATCAACTCCGTGTATTTAGCCATAACAGTATGAGAGGATAACTATATCAGGGGGACACATACTCAGTTTAAGAAGTAATCATATAATTAAATGGGTACTTGTTCTGTCGCAGTGAGGAAGTCAAGGAGTCCACAGAGTGGCAGAACCCAAACAAGATAGAAGTTGAGAGATGGCTGGGACAGGTAAGATGTGAGATGGAATTAGCAGCCTGGACAGCAGCCCTGAAACAAGCAGGACTGGACAAGAAGTATAAAGATGTAATGGAGGGGTTTGAAGTAGGATTTGACCAAGGCATCCCAGAACACACCATCAACAATTGACAATGGTATACCCCAGCAAACCATGATTTGGCACTCCTAGCTAGAAATGAAATTGAATAAAACCTAGAAGAAGAAGTTTTGTCCAGGAGGATGTTTGGCCCATTTTCACACAAAGAGGTAACTAAGAAGTTCCCTTTCTTTTTCTCAAACCCTCTAGGGACAGCGGCAAACGCGGATGGGTCAGTACGGCCCATAAACAACCTATCCTTCCCCTACAGAGAAGCAGAAATCCAGTCAGTGAAATCCTTTGTTGACAAGGAAGACTTCACAACGGCTTGTGACGACTTTAGGACAGTAGCCCAATTCTTCAAGGTAAACCATGAACCGTTTGAGCTAGGCCTTTTCGGCTAGGAAAAAGCGTACCACCAGATACCAACAAGACAGGACCAATGGCTGTACCTGATGGTGATGAACTGTGAAGGTGACTTATTACTGGAAACCCGCATAACGTTTGGCGGAGTAGCAGGCTGCAGCTCTTTCAGACGCCCAGCGGACGCCTGGAAGGAATTGATGCTTCATGAATTCCAACTGGAACATATTTTCCAATGGGTAGACAACAACCTATTTGTGAGAAGACCAGGATCTACTGTTACAATGAAAGACATGGTCAACAGATTGCAAGCTTCAGGGGTTAAGACCAACAAGAAAAGTACTCAGAATTTGCGGACCAACAGAAAATCATTGGCTTTGTGTGGAATGGGATTACTAAAACGGTAGCCTTTCTGGAAGGGAAGAAAGAAGAGTGCCTGAAACAACTGGCACCCTTTCTGATACCTGGGTCCAGCTTCACCTATCACAAAGTGCAAGTACTGGCGGGATGACTGAACCGTGTGACTTATCTCCTACCCCAATTGTGGTGCTATTTGAGAGGGCTATACCAATGGCAGATTGAATGGGTGAACAAATCTGCGCTACACCCGGTCCCACCCAGCTCTGTCAAGGACCTACAACAATGGAGGTTGACACTGGAGTTGTATGAGTTGTCCAAGCTAGTACCAGACCCAGACACAACAGATGTAGGCTGGGTTGGGGACACCTCCACAGGTTACAGAATTGGGGTCCTCATTGGGAAGAGATGGGCCCAATTTAAGCTCAAGATGCCATGGAGAGATGACGCTCCCATAGCCCGGCTAGAGACAATAGCAATTCACGTGGGCCTGCTGATTCTCCTGAAGCTGGGAATCTTGAGGGGGAAGAAATACATGGTTTATACAGATAATTCAACAACATTGGCGGTGATCTTACAGCGTAATTCCAGGGATAAGGGAGTGAACTCAGAGTGGAAAGACATCCAACAAATACTACTTAGGGAAGAGATAGATTTACACCCCAAAAGGGTCTTGTCCAGCAATAATAAGGCAGATGGGCTGTCACACAGTATACAGATGGGCCACAAGGGGAAGGATAGACTCATACTTAGAGAAATTTATCCAACAAATTTTATGACCCAGAAAATGCCCCCTTGAGTACAGAGGAGTTGTGAGAGGCAGTGTGAGAGGTACACATAAAAGAGTACACAGAAGCTGCAAGGGAGAGCGCGCCGCGCAAAAAAAAAAGAGGAAATACATAAATAAATGAATGAATAAAGAAAGAAGGAAACAGAAAAACAACAACAACCAACATGGCATTCGACCTCAACAACATAAAAGACTTTGTGTGGAAAGGGACTGTAGAACAACTGCTCTCCAAGGAGGACCTGAGGGTCTTGCAAGGCTGGCAATGGTCAACCCTTGTGAGTTACAATGCAGCCGTAAAGAAGTTCAACTGTTTCAAAGCTACATCCCCAAACCCAACATATACCTTACCCGTTGATACAGCCAACATCTACCAATTTGTAACCTGGGCTGGTCAGGGGAAAGATGATGGCAAGACAGAAAAAATAACAGCAAAATCACTGACCAAATACCTGTTTGCCATAAAAGCTTGGCATACATTCCACAACACGGCATACCTGCACCACACTGAGACCAGGGTTAAATTAATGTTGAAGGCCTCGGGAAGAGAAGATGCGAACACCCCCCAACAAAAGGAGAAATCAACTGTGTTTTTATCCAATCTAGTGGCCCTCATTTATCTAATGCAGGGCCTCAGCCAAGAGGCAAAAACAATGGCAGACCTGGCAATCTTTGCCTTTTGGGGCATGGCAAGAATGGCCAAACTCACCTACCCTTCCAGTTATGGACCGGTTCCTAGAGGGAAAGGTCTAAGACCATTGGAAGTGTGATGCTTTGAGAATGTTACCTTGCTTGACTTGCAAGAGGCAAAGACAGAAAAACTGGGAGAAGTAAAATCTTTACAGCTGTGACCCTTATGCAACTACCTCTGCCCAGTAAAGGAACTAATTCAACACCTAGACGCGACTCCTGGGAAAGAAGACTCTCTGTTTGGCTTCTACACTAGAGACAGACACTTCAACTTGACAAAACAATGTGTAAAAACGGTACTGAAAGCTGTGTGGACATATCTCAAATGACCAAACCTTTCCGGCCACTCCTTCTGGATTGGCAGGGCCTCACTCAGAAGTGCAGTGGGGGTTGACGTGGAGGAAATTAAACGTCTAGGCCATTGGAAGACCAATTGCTATCAAACGTACATAAAAATGATGCCACCAGAAGAAGTAATCATGTCCTTATCCATCCTAGAATCTCCATCACCCTTTGACAGAAACTGAAGTATTGATATACCCTGATTAGGCTTAAGAGAAGCACTACCCACACAAGGTTGGGGAATTGCCCCCACACAAGGTTGGGGAATTGCCCCCACACAAGGTTGGGGAATTGCCCCGGGAATTGCCCCCATGCAAGGTTGGGGAATTGCCCCCACGCAAGGTTGGGGAATTCCCCCCACGCAAGGTTGGGGAATTGGCGCAGGCTCAGGCTCACGTGTGGGCTGAGACATGGGTGGGGCACCATCCCCCCTTGGCGTTTGGAGAGGGAGTAGGATAGTGTTTCCTGCCTCTCACCCAAGCTGGGGGCCTTACCCGTCCCCAAGGACAAGGGCCCTATACCCATATCAGGAGAACTTGAGCCCCCCAACCAAGAGGTGGCCTGGGTTTTCCCCCAGAGGTGGTTACAGGGTGAAGCAGGCAGCCTGACCCCCTTCAGACCACAAAGAGCTCTAATCCTACCCAATTCCAGAGGAATGGATTAGGTAGTTCCTGGAAAGGCACAGCAGAGAGGGGACTGAAGTCCATGGAGTGGCCGCAGCAGGGTAGGAAGCCTGGGCCCAGCCAGTGTGGTTGTGCTGAGGCAAGTCACAAAAACATCAGCAGCTTCAGAAGATATTCTCCTCAGCCAACTCCTGTGTAGGATTGCAGGTACATGACCACACTCCCCTACAGGCACAACAGGCAAAACGTTTTTGCCACCCACCCACCATCCCAGTAGTTTCCCACCCGGTGGAGCGCCATCCCCCCTTGGCGTTTGGAGAGGGAGTAGGATAGTGTTTCCGGCCTCTCACCCAAGCCGGGGGCCTTACCCAGCCCCAAGGGCAAGGGACCTATGCCCATATCAGGAGAACTTGAGCCCGCCAACCAAGAGGTGGCCTGGGTTTTCCCCCAGAGGTGTTTACAAGGGGAAGCAGGCGGCCTGACCCCCTTCAGACCACAAAGAGCTCTAATCCTAACCAATGCCAGAGGAATTGACTATGAGTTTTTCCCAGAGCACCATGTGACATCAAGACAAATCCAAATAATCATGCATGTGTGTTTTCATCACATAATCAATACTTGTCTCCAAACCAGCCAGATCCCAACCCTAATGAATCCCACATCCCTACCACCCCCACCATCATCCAAACCATGGCTGCAGTGATCATCCCATTCACATCAACCCATACCTTTTCCTTCTAACCAATCCAGCTCTTTCCTTTCATCCTCTCTCAACTTCACCCATTCAAAAGATCCACACCATGGACCTATCCATCTATTTGACTCGCTTGAAACTCAGATCATCTAATGCAATCATAAGGATAAACCCAACCCTAGGTCAAACTAGTAAGTTTTCTTGCTATGATCATGACCCCAAACTCCTATATTTTCCCAGTACTGATTAGAGTTTGGTGTTTTCCCTCTTATTAGATTGTGTGGCTTGCTTTATACCAACTTTCCCATTTGAATTGTTCTTTAATAGCCCAACAGGTGTTACCGTTTCCACTTTCAATTCAACCCAAAAAAAATCCCACTCTAATATGGGTTTGTTTGGATACTCAACACATGGGAGCTTACCTCCATACCATACCCAGTCATCAATTATAACAACCAAGGGAGCTCCTGATATGTTTAACCCATTGGCTACTCCTACTACTTTCAATGTTCTTAACTCAGCTCCATTGGACCATTTCCAGTGCTCAATCACTTTCACCATCTACTGTGGGGAAAAAATGCAACACAATTTGACCAACTGGATAGCCGTCTGATCCAAATTGGATCTCTCCCTATCATTTGATCCCACTCAACACTCTACGTTGTTGGGCTTTCAACAGCTGATTGGTGACAAGTGCAGTGAAGACTATAACCGTCTTGGCCACATTATCAATGAGGGAACAACCAGCTCTCCACCCACAATCACTTGGAATGTATACATATTGAACAATAAGATGTTCCCAAGAAGGTTTCCCCATACTCTTATTGACAACAGTCTGTTCAACCAATGGACATCCCAAATGCGTATCTCAAAGTCCTTGAAAGGTGGTGTCATGATTACAATGGCAAATCCTTGTGACGCACTGGTTCATGCTTGCAAAGAGGACTAGATAGCCAAGACAATTAAGCGGATTGAGGCCCAACAGAACGGACCAGCCTCAAAAAGGGTCCAGATGGACTTGGGTGATAGTGATGCAGTTAGTACCTGACATCTTTGGTATACATGAGATGTATTGCTAATAGAATATTCCTTTTACCCTCACATCTATCCAGGACGGCTCAAGCAACGTTGAATTTGATGACCTTGATGTATATGTTGACCAGATCTATGAGAAATATGGGATGAATACCAAATACAACCAATTACTCCTGGTTGATCCTGATCCAACCAATGTTGATTGATTCATACTTCTGACCGCAGGTAACGTTGACATATGGGCCAAGGCATCAGTAAGTTTGGCTCACCTGGTCCAAGGTGACTCCAACCAAAGCTGACTTATTCACTTAATATATGTTTCAGGTGACTTGTGTTGCAGGGTTAGTCTGACTTCCCCTCCAAACACACTGAAATACAACACCTGCTCAAAGACCGTTCAAAAAGGTGGCACATCCAATGAATGTTTGACCTCAACGCAAGCCTTAGCCGATTTGTCCAAGTGGCTTGCAGATCAAAGATCAGGAAATCATCCTGCTTCACCACCGTTGTCTTTCCATGGTGACACCCCTGAAACTCTAGCCAATTACTTGCACTTTGCCAGTATTCCTCCCCGCAAACATGAGGATATCCTGAACACCCTTCTTGAAAACAATATCAACAATTATCTCATGTTCAAGTCCCTCACCATTGAAGTGTTGAAATCACTTGGCTTCAATGTTGGTGTCATCACCAAGCTTTGCAGAAATGTAGCCAAATTCCGAAACCACCTTTCTTGCAATGCCTGATTAGTTGTCACCTTTCTGTCTGAAATCTCCTGATACTCTATATGCTAGTCCATAGGTTCCATTATGCCTCACATCTCTCCACTTGTCATTGTCCAGCTGTCTGTTAGTCTACTAGCAAATCAATGCTCTTTTAACTTCCACTTGCCTCCTCTTTTCTTTTTATTGATTGCTCCATTAATGTCTCCTGTATATCATTCATTTTTTGGATGATCCAACATGAGCCACATGTGCATCATGTATCCAAACTCCATCTTTATTGAACACTAAAGTGTATATTTGGACCCATGATTATTTAATAAAAATAACCGTCACATTGGATTATACTCATTTGTGACTAAAACAAGCTATGCCAATTGAGAGGATAAATGATCACTTTCAACCAATATGAAAAATATAGATTAGGAGCTATCAACGGGCAGGGGCCATCAGCAATTTTGAAAGCAAGTGATTAAATTTGATCCACTATGAGTCACTCAGTCATCTTAAATCACCATGAGATATGGTGCAGTATGACTTGCTTGCTCATCTTAAATCATCTTGTCATATTGTGCAGTATGACTTGCTCGGTCATCTTAAATCTTCATAGGAGGAAAAGCATAATCTTATCATATGAGTCGCAAAGACTAGAGTGCATCCTGTGAAAGGATTGTAAATACTTGTACACACATATTTTGAGCATACTCGAGACAGTAATAGGACTTGTTTAACTAGATGGGAGAAGATTTAACAGACAATGCAAATTGATGGCATTGCGTTTGAGATGTTGAGACAGTGATAGGGCATGTTCAGGAACAACAAACAAAAAACAAGATAAAGGACTATTCAGTGGCATCTACAACATCAATGTTACAGTTGATGGGGCAGTCATAGCCAGTATGGCAGTAGAGCTCTTGGCATAAGATAGCAGAAACAACATGATGTGTGGTTTGTTGAATAACCCAAGTAGGATCCATTGCATTGACAAGGGCTTGAGTTTGGCGGAGATTGGCTTTGACTTGAGAGAAACAGAAATCAATGGGGTTTAATTCAGGACAGTAGGGTGGGAGATATATTAGTCTGACACCTGCTTGACGGCAGAGTCTTGCAACTCTTGGTCTCCAATGGATGGTTGCATTTTCCATGACCAAAATGGAGTCAACGCCAGGGTAAGGGTTCATGCAAGGCAGCTAAATATTGACAGGCATCAGTGATGCATTGAATGAGATTAAAATTGAAAATTAGATGGCTCACCAATTTCCACTTCAAGAAATGCTCAAAATCACATGCCTTCAAAGTGGTTTCAGCCACACTCATCGCCAGAACACCATTGTAGCTGATTGCAGGAACCAAGCTAAACAAAGGAGGATTAGCATCAACTTGGTATTGCAACACTTGAGTCCCACGTGCCAATCTGGAAAAGCTCCTGAGCAAATTGCATGAACAGATAGCCTACTCATCTTTAATCAAAAGAAGTGTCAGGACCATCAGACTTGGTGAGATGAGAAAAAGAAATCAGACCAACACTGACCTGTAAATACAAGAAACTCAGCTGGCAAACTGGCCATTTTGGCTATCCAACGGTATTTTGCAGCTAAATGTTTGCGGATGTTGACAGTATTGGGTCTTTTCAGAGTGATACTGAGTTTACTAACCAGGGTCTGGTGCAGGGTATTGATGCCTCCTGGATTTAGCCCTACAAAAAAGGATAAATTGACAGGTGAAAAAACCCCAAGGAAGCCACAAGAAATTGTGAAGGCAGCAAGAAGGTATGCCCCTGATTCCTTGAAAACTCCTATGTCTCCACATTCTCATAATCACTTCTGGTAATTTGAAGTAGACCCAAATATTCATTGACTAGTAGCCATATGTTGGTGTTGCCCCAGCTCTTGTAGTTATGGATTCAATTTTCAGCTTCAATTGGTCATGTCAGAATATAAATTTTGGTTAGAAATCATTATCATGATTTGAACCATCTCATTTGTTATCCATAAATAATCAATCAATTTTGGATTCAAAAAACAAAATTTTGCCATATGGTATGATATTATGTGGGACCCCAATCTTACTTACCTAGTGACTCATAACAATGGTGGGCTGCTATGCTACACTATTTGACCACTAACTGGTTAGTGTGGCAGTTTCTTTGTTTCAGGAAGGTTTTTAGTGTTAGCTGGTGCTAAACTTTGCTAAACTGACAGTTTGTGAGCCTGGGTCTCTTATGTGACCACAGGACACAAGGAAATGGCGTTATAAATCCAGAAAACTGTGAGTATTATGTAACTCAAAATCTACCTTTGGGACAAAGGGAGTAAGTTATCAATGGATAGACTCCAACCTAGAATATAGGTCTGCAAAGATTCCATTTAAGGGTAAAAGGGTTTGTTTATGTGGGCTTTGGCAGTATGTAGCTACTCAACAGACCATGTGCTTTGTAATCAGTCTATCACATGGTGTTTTGAGACTTAGTATTGAAACAAGTGGCTTGGAATTCTTAATCTGTAATAGCCACTTGGCTTAATGCAGAAACCATTCATTGGTACTGTTTTTTTATTTTTCATAGTATCATATATGGGTTATGTCTTTTATCTAGATGATAATCCTTATCTTTCCATGGATAAGGTTATTATCCTATATGTTTCACATATTATAAGGTATGTGCTTGATCCTTTATCGGTTATGATTTGAAGTCTTTAGGGAAATATTTTTTGGCCTAAAGGTCAGTTTAGGACAGTGTTATTGTCTCTAAGGCTGACACAGTTAGTGTAGCAAGAAATATATCAACCAATTTTTCTGTAGTGTTAGCTTTGGAAAATCACTGCTACGCTAACAAGTAGCATTTTTTCTTCTGCTAACATCTTAAGTCATTAGCATGGCAAAATTAGATCCATGCTTATCCTACACTCAATTTTAGCTGTTAGCTTCATTTTTTCCCGCCAGTTAGCTGAATTTCCCCCACAGGTTAGCTTTCAGGATTGATATAAGCTAAAACTAAATTTCAACCAGTAACATGACAGATTTTAGTGGTGTGATTCAATTTATTTCACCTATGGGAATTGATCCCAAGCCCAAAAGGGGTGGAGGTTAGCCACAGCATAGCCTGCCCAGCTGCTACCATAACCCCACCTGTGAGTTCCCACCCTCCCTGCTACCCTCCATCAATTGAAAAATTGATCAATTAATTGATCAACCAATTGATTGATTGATAGAACCAGCCTACCCTCAGGACCACTTCTACCCTACCTACTCTACCTAACCTGCCCAACCCTGCTACCCTACCCCACCTGTGAGTCCCCACCATCCCTGTGGCCTTTGATTGATCAATTGATAGAGCCAGCCTACCTGAGCATGCTACCCCACCTACCCTCAGCCAAGCTACCCTTCCCTGCCCTATGCACCTCCCCCCCTACTGTATTATTAGAGTACATGACACACCCCACATTAATTTTCAAATACACAAAAACCTTTACTACCCTTATAAAATTCTCATTCTACCCTCTCAAGGACTCTCTTCACTTCTCAGGTTTTTAGCTTCAAGTTCCCAGCTCTAGAACTCTAAGGATTAGTATACATTTGTCCACACCTCATTTCTTGTGTTTTTTTAGTGAAAGTTTCTCTCCTCAGCAATTGGTCAGAGGGGCAGCCTCATAACAGTAGGGATTGAGTGGTTGGTATTTTAAGCTGTTACATTCTACTTGAGATAATTTATCCTTTTGTTTTTAAAGGGAGTGGAGAAAATGAAATGGTTTGATTGCTTTGTTTAAGACTGACTTGACTACATGATCTTTGATAGAAATTAAGGAAACAAATGAGTTTATTTATGTTCCTGAAAGCAGTAAGCTTTTAAGGAGACTGATTTGCTATTTGAGTGCGGTTGAGAGGAAGATAGAGTATAGAGAGAAATTCAAGAGAGTAGTGTAATCTAGAAGAGTCATGACCAAAAGAGGGCTTCTTCTCTTTTTTTCCCCTTCCTTTCTGTTCCTCAGACAGTTAGGCCTCCAAATTAGTCCCTCCTTGGATGTTGTATTTCTTCTGTCCCCCATAAGCAATACAGACCTGACTTATTTCTGAGCCCATACAATATGGAATTTCTCTGCTGGATACTTTTGTCCTGGTGTTCTGAGTCCCTGAGTGTTTAGAACTCTTGATCCTCAGCTCACCTTTTCTCCTCATCACGGCTTGGACCACATTTCTTCCCCTTTACATTTCATACCACAATTACTCTGGAAATTTCAGATCTCTGTTTATCAGAGAAGCCATTGATGGGAGCAACTTATCCAAGGTAGAAAAATTGCACGCCCAGCATAACTGCCTAAGTTAAGTTCATCCCAGTTTAACTAGGATGAAATCAAACAATTCAAATTAGGTTGACCTCAACCAATGAAATATCAAACCAAGGGCGGTCACTTGGGTTTATGTTTCATCAGTTGATATTCGCCAGGTTTAAATTGGTTGAGTGCTTCCCAGTTAACTGGGATGACTTTTTCCTAGGCAATTATTCCGGCAGTGTTTCTATTTTATTTTTTCAGCAAAAAATACCTGTGACAATGGAAAAACTATATGATAGGACACCTGCTGGTGGATTTCATCCCTCCAGTGTATAGGTATGGGGTATACCCATACCTATGCATATAGGAAGTGTGTGCAGGATGCATGCCCTTCCTATATGTATACCCATACATATAGAAGGGTGATGTAAGCAAACCTGAATTAAGGTTCATGTACATAACCCCTGGCCATCCCCTCTCCCTTCAACTGGAGACAATAATTCCATTTGAAGAGAATGTATATTCTCTTCAACCAGAGGGATTTCCTCTGGTTGAAGAGACCACATAGTCTCTTTGGCCAGAGGGACTTCCTCCAGTAAAAGAGCATACATAGTCTTTTTGAGAGGAGGATCTCCTGTGGTTGAAAGGACTATGTAGTCTATTCAATGGCAGGATTTCACATCAGTCAAAAATACTAAATTCTCTTCAACTGAAGGAAGTCCCTCAATTCAAAGAGACTACATGCTCTTTGAATGACTATTTGTATATGGTATGGACATAGCCCATACTATATACTCATAGAACAGGTGTGCAGTTGGCACATTATGGAACTCCTAAAGGATCAGGAAAGAGCTTGAAGGGGAAATAGACAAGGAATGTATAGTAATTTGAGGCTACAGGTGCATTTTTGGAATGCCAAGAATTTCAGGTAACATAAAATATAGAAAATTAAAAATACTGTTAAATTATTAACTTTCTGGTAAATTTTCTGCAAAACTTATTCATGTATCTAGATGATTCCTAATAACCTGCCACACACCCCTTATATCTCATGTTCTGATACCACTAAATTGCTACAAATTTCAGGGCACATATAATATGTAAGATGGAATATATCCCAAATTTTTTGTAATTTTTGGGCTTGTAACAAAACATTTCTACAGCTACCAATCTTTTCTCTCTTAATTTCCCTGCGCAACACTTATATCTCATGTTCTGATGACACACTATTGCTTATAATTTCAGGTTTCACAATTGATCACCAAAAATAAAAATAAAAATAAAATAAAAGATCTTAAAAATGCAAATCCTAAAGATATGATGGTGTAGTGACAGACAACTGAGATTGAGGATGGATTAATAGAAAGGCTAGGATAAAGATAGATAAGACATAAGAATTAAGTTCAGTGAAGTCATAGATAACAATAAGAGCAAAGAGTGAGAAAAAAACCCAGTAGTGATTACTGATATAGTAATCTTATAGTGAGTAGAGTGAGCTTGTCAACGACTATGATAGCTACTAGTTAACAGAAGATGGATTATTTGATTTGATTGAGTGGTTGAAAATGCTGAGGTTCATTCCTCACTAGGTTGGAAGTTATTGAAATGATAGTGGATGAAGTGTTTGGGGGAGAGATAGTGAGAGAAGAGAAGGGATTATCAAGTAAGAGAAAGAAGGAATAAGGAAAAGGAATAAAGAATATATCAGGAGAAGACCGGAGGGAAGAAGAATAATACCTGTTTAATAATGATGTAATAATAAAATGATGCAATGATGAATGGTGATGTAATGATAAGGATTTCCATGAGTGACATTGGAAAAGAGAATATGTGAAAAAGAAGATTAAAATTCAACACAGTTATTTGTTCCCTGAAATTTTTTTGCTTACAAGTTATGCCCAAAGATTTTATTCTCTGTGTCACATATTTCCACCCACCAGTGGAAATGTTTCAAAAAGCCATCAAAATGGGCCACAGAGGCCCCAAATTGAGGCACAATTCTTTTCAGGAAAAAAAGAGTTGGAAATTACTCAGAAATGCCAAAAAGATGAAGAAAAAGAACCAGGTATACAAATTTATTAAAAACAAAACATTTCATTTTCTGTGGTTTTGTTGTGCTGATAATTAATATTCCAATTTTAAATGATTTTTCTTTAGGGCATTAATAAAAAAAACCCGGATTTTCCGCGTTTACACCTGGTTTTCTGCGCAGATGCGGCTGCGCAGCAAACCCGGTTTTCCGCGCGCACACCCGGTTTTATTTAATTTCGAGTTTTTATTCAATATGCAAAATGAGGGTGGCATATGATCCGCACAGGCTCCCCAGGTATGCTCATCCAACTTCCAACATCAACCACATCGAAATCCACTCACCACAATCAAAAACCAACACCACCCCCCCCCCTAAATCATCAACCCCCCGTAACTCATCAACCACTCAACCGATCCACATAAAAAAAACACCAAAATTCCCCATTTTTCCTCCTCTCCGCAACACCAGTCACCAATTTTACTTTTTTTCCCCAAATTTTCCCAACTCCTCCCACCACCCATTTTCACTCCCACCACTACTCCTCATCCATTTTCCACCCAAACCCACTAAAAATAACACCGAAAAACTTCTTTTTTCCCCTCTCCACGCCACCTCAAAATCTTCCATACCCCACCAATTTTTTCAACCTTTCCCCCAATCCAACATGTCTCACATCAACCCCCTCTTCCTCGCCAAAGATGCTGCCACCACTCCCGCCACCACTCCCGAAGTACCCAACCTTGCTCCTCCTCCTGAGTTAACATATCAAACAAAGGAGGAAATGCATAGCTCTGTCCAAACTTGGGCCAAGAAGCATGGCTATGCCCTCTGCATAACCCATTCCTCCACTGAAAATGGGGAGAACAGATGCACTTATCAATGTGACAGATCTGGGGTTTTTCAGACCAAAGATGGTACTCAATTGGGGAAGACCAAGAAGATTTCCTGTCCTTTCAAACTTACTGGAAACTTCTATAAGAAGAAAGGCTACTTCCAAATCAAGATCAAAGATCCTAGCCACAACCACCCAGCTTCTGAAGATCCTTCAATCCATGCTGTCCATCGCCAATTAACCAAAGAACAAAAAACCACTGTCACCCAATTAACCCATTCTGGAGTTCGACCATTAACTATTAAGACTGCGTTATTGCAAGACACCAATCTCCCCTCTTCTGTCAACCTCAATACCATCTACAATCACCGTAACCTCTTGAGATCCACCCAACTTGAAGGACGTACCCCGATTGAAGCTCTCGTTCATGAAATCCGCCATCATGAATTCTACCACACAATTCATACCTCCGACGGCCACATGACCTCTTTGTTCTTTGCTCATCCAAAATCCCTTGACTTGGCAAAACAATTTCCCACCACTCTCCTCCTTGACTGCACCTACAAAACCAACAAGTTTAAAATGCCCCTTCTTCACATCGTTGGTATTAACTCCTCAAACAAATCTTTTTCCTTGGCTTTCTGTTTCCTTTCTGCTGAGAAGATAGCCAACTACTCTTGGGCCTTGGATCAGCTTTGCATCTCAATGGACAATCAATCTCCATCCGTACTAGTCACCGACAACGAAGGCCGCCCTAATCAAAGCAATTGAACACGTCTTCCCAAATGCCTCACATCTCCTCTGCTCCTGGCACATTATGAAGAATATCCAGTCCAACTGCTACAAACATTTCAACTCTGAAGAAGAATGGTCCACCTTTCGAAACCATTGGAATCAGTTACTCCATTCCAAAACTGTTTCAGACTATCACAAGAACTTCACTCAGCTGTCTATGACTTGGAATCCACCAACCGCCGACTACATCATCTCCAACATCCTCCCTTGCAAAGAAAAAATTGTAGCCTGTTTTGTCGACAAGAAACCCCACTTCGGTAACACTATCACCTCTAGAGTCAAAGGTCTTCACGCGTACATCAAACGATTCATCAACTCTTCCACTGCCTCCTTTGCCGCTGTTGTCAAACAAATCCACCAAGCTCTGACCAATCAACTTCACAAACGGTACATCGAATCATCTCAGCACTCCTACAAACTCCTCACTGGCCTCCCCCCTTGTGTTGGTGATCTAAATGGCACCATCTCCCACTATGCCCTCAAGATCATCCATTCTCACCACATTTCTAAACCGCCAACTTCCACTTGCACTGGAAACTACTCTTCTCACATGGGAATCCCTTGCATCCATCAAGTTCACGAAGCCAAAGGACTTGGCAGAAAATTCACCCATTGCAATTTCCATTCTCAGTGGCATGTTAAAAAGGATCTTGAAGTGAGTTGGCTAATATGATTTCCTGGTTTCTGTTTCTCTTTCATAGTTTTATAGTTCTAATTTGTTTTTTGCCTCCATTTATGAGCAGACATTCATTGAAGAGGACAACAACAATGGATCAAGTGACGGTCTACTTCCCACCAAAGAAAACAACGAGGAAATTTTCTTAACAGATCTCTTTAAGGAATTCCAAATGTTTCAACCTGGCAAGCAAAAATTCTACATTGGAGAAATCAAGAAGCTCTTTCAAGGGAACTACACCACAGTGGCCATCCAGGAACCTCTCTTTAGCAAGGATCACCAAGGACGAGGAAGACCAAAGGGCGCCAAAAGGAAACACAAATCAACTACTTCAACAAAAAGGGATCCTTCAGGCTATGAATACACAGAATTGGAGAAGAAAGGAAGAGGAAGGCCCAGGAAGCAGGTGACAGAACACAAGGTATTTATTCATTTATCTCTTTTCTGTTTGTCTTTGGTTATTGATTTCTTGTGAACTTGTAGGAACCTTTGGCCAAGACAAAAGGACGTGGTAGGCCTAAGAAGATGGATGAATCTGAGGAATCCGAGGTAATGATTCATCTTCATTCTTCACTCAAATATCACATATAATTCTTTCTCCTTGTGTTTTCTAGGCTGTGTCAACAGAAGAGGAAAGTCAGGAGGAGTCTGAATCAAGTGGAGAGCTTCCAGAGGTGGATGATATCATTCAACAGGGCTCAGAACATGACGGAGGAAATTTGAAGACTGTAAGTGTTTTTATTTCCATCTTGAGTACATTATACTGAAGTTAAATGATTTTTTGATACATCAGAGGTCTGGAAAAATACTTAAACAGGTTAAATTTGAATCAGTTAAAAAGACCAAGACATATGAATACACTTTGGCAGAAAATGATGCTTATAGACCTTTTGATGTGAGTTTTACTAATTTTTTTTGAAGAGATCTTTACTTCTGAGCTTCTTATTGGTTACCTCTTTCATAGACCTCAATGACTGCCAGCTCAATCTCTAATCCTGACACCTATATGTCTGACGCACCCAGTTGGAGTACTTACAATAATGTGGCTGTTGATTTGGTTAGTAATTTCCTTTTATTTAGTGTTCATTTTATATACAATTAATCTTTTCTCAAATTATCCTTCAGTACAAGTACAAAGACAACATTCATGAAGCCATCCAACATCTCTCTACAATTACCGATGTCAAAGGTGATGGGAATTGTGGATTTCAAGCCGCTGCAGTCAGCATGGGACGTTCCTCAGACGAATGGATGAAAATTTGCAAGGAAATGAAAGAAGAACTCAAATCAAACCCTTTATATTCAAACCATCAGATGCTAAAGAAAATATGGGGCGCCAACCACAAGGATCTAATTGATGCACTCTCTTGGGATGGAAAAGGACAGGCCCCACTGAAGTATTGGATGACCTTCCCTGCTCATGGATACTTGATGGCTGACACTTATAAAAGACCTGTGGTCTTGTTTTCTGGTCTAATGCCCACCATTTATCTCCCTCTCTCTTCTCCACCCACCACCCACTCTCCCATATGTCTCATAATCATTCCCAGTCTTCTCCATCTCATCAGCTTCACGTTGAAGGCTGAAATATGGCCTTCCCCTAGGATTGATCCATATTGGCAACATTGGGCTGAAGAGGAAGCTCTGTTGTGGAAAGAGTGGATTCAGCCCAATTTGGACCTTGGGGAAAAAGTTCTTTTCCCTCCAATAAGAAGATCTGCCAGAATTAATAAGATTGTTGATGTTGAATAGTTATTTGTCTATTTTCCTATATTTCCATTTTATTCTGATAAAAATTCCATTTTATTCTGATAAAAAGTTAATTTTATAAGGAGTATTTGTTTCCAATGAATTACCCACCCTCTAAAGTGTATGAATCCATTTAAAAACTCCCCAAATATCTTAAAAGACAGCCGTGAAGGTGTTTACAAATAAGTTCTGTCCAAAAATCATAAAAAAAAACCAGTAAATTTAAAAATAAACTGTCTGTTGCATTAAATTCTACGTCCCTTAAAGTGCTTTAAAAAGATTTAAAACTTTGAGAAATCTTGAAAATTGAGCCGTGGGGAATTTTCTTTGAAAAAACCGGGTGTATGGGCAAAATAAAATAGAAGATGTTTTTTTGGAAAATAAAAAATACCATAAAATTCTACACGCCAAGAAGTATTTTTAGCAATTTTAAAATTTTGAAAAACCTTAAAATTCCGCCCGCAAAAAAATAATTAAAAAAACCGGGTGTAAACGCGGAAAACCGGGTGTACTCCGCAGCAAATTTTACGTCGCCGCTGCGTAAAACCAGGTGTAAACGCGGAAAAACTGGGTTTTTTTATTAATGCCCTTTTCTTTATGAAAATGGGCCAATTGGGCCATTATATAGAATACTTGGGGAAAAAACCGGGTCTAAACGCAGGTCTGAGGGAAAAAATGTACCCCAAAAAGCCAGGCATAATTATAAACATGGAAAAAGCAGGTACGTTTATTAACCCCCTTGATTTATTTATTTCTTTGACTTTCTTACTATACTTTAGTTTTATCAATTCACAATCACAGCCAGACAGAATCATCCATTTACGGTAAAATAAGCCATTCGCAAGCCCCTTGTAGACATTTCAGGTTATAACGTGGTTTGAAATTTCAAGATGTAAAGAGTAATAATCAAAAACGCATCAAACGTACGTCAAAAGCCAATTATAACCCTCTGAGCTAAGCGCCAATGAGTGCCAACCACGCTTGTTTTGGTTAGTAGAGTGAGAGTGGAGTAGAGGGTATAGGTATAAACAGCTACAAACTTGATTGGTTTTCAATGGGATCAATCAAGTACCATGGTTGGGAAGAAGGCGCCCCACTTCTGAGGATGAATTATCATAGCTAATAAGATTCGTTTCTCTCACTAGCTGAAAGTTGCGCTATGTTTTGAAACACGTAGTGATCAAATTCCAACTCGAACGGGCTACAGCTGGCCTTACATGATTCGAACGGACAGGTCCAGGTGGATTTGAATCGGTGGAGATTGATAAAGTTGCTCAAATCGAAGCACTATGCGAGTAAAAAAATTCATTAGCCAAGAGAATGGATCGGCTATTTTGTGAGACTAGCCAAAGAAGAAGATATGAGAAGAAAGGCTTACTTGAAAATGTTGGCAATGTACGCCTCTGACAGGACAAAGAGTCACTCGTCCGCTGATAGGGTCGACAAGACTCATTGAAGAGCTTGAATTCGTGAGAAAATTCACCCGATGTGCCGGGCAGGTCATCCGAATCGCTTTCTCAAACGCCTCCTTCTCCGACAACATTGTGACCTCTTCAACCGATAAGTTCATCTTTGTCGTCATCTGAGATGGACTCTCCTTCGAAATATTCACCGCTATCTTGTTAACTTTGTTTTTTGAAAAAAAAAAAAAAAACGATGAGGAGCATGTCTCTTTGTTTTTGGTTGAATGCCAGAAACAAAGGAAGATAATCTGGACGTACATCCGACTTTCAAGTATTCAGGTTGGACAGGAATAATCAACCTGATGGTCGATTGATCATGATGAACTTTATGAACAAGCAGTTCTTTGCGATTGATCATGAGTTTTAAATATCGTGAGGGATCGCTCAAAGTTTGACCGCTCTCAAGTTGAATGTCGATGATGATAACCAGCTCGTTCGGGAGTGTGTCCTTCTCATCTTCTTCTTCTTCGGACGTTGTTGATAAAGAAGTTTGAAGTCTATCATCGAAGCACGCAAACATCGTGTCAGTTACCACTATGTACTAATACTGGCATTCACCTCTACGTTTGAGCAGTTCAAAATGCCTGGACTCAACAGGGACCGAGGATAAGCAAGACGGCCGATTTCAGAAAGTCGGAATGACTGTTCCTTCACTTTTTGTTTGATCTCAAGCTTGTTACAAGACCTTAGAATCTTGTGAGTCACCCATATATCGCCCAAGACGTTGGAACTGAGCTCATGAGCATCAACAAGAGCTCTCTTTCGTTGCTCTACCACAGCGGCGCTAGGCTCCGATATCGGTTCTACTTCCCGTCCAAGCTGAGGTGGGAAAAGTTCATCACTTGCTCCTGTCATCGATCGTCCCGATTTTTCTAATATATCAGGTTTTGTCTCGTGGGCAACGTCAACAGATCTCCTTCGTGTTTCTAACAGAGCGGCGCTAGCCTCTGGTTCCGGGTCTACTTCCCGTCTAAGCTGAGGTAGGAACAGTTCTTCACTTGCTCCTGTCATCGATCGTCCCGATTCTTCTAATATATCAGGTTTTAGCTCATGAGCAACGTCAACAGATCTCCTTCGTTTTTCTAACAGAGCGGCGCTAGCCTCTGGTTCCGGTTCGACCTCCGGCTCAATGTTAAGTGAAGAACGCTCTTGGCCTGCTTTTGTCGTCGATTGACCCGGTTCTTCCATTACATGTGACTTTTGTTCCTCGTGGCGAGCGCGCGTCGTCTTTTTACGTGCTACTCGAAACGGGTTGTCAGTATCGTCGCTCTCGTCTGTCTCGGAATCTAGCTCGACGAAAAACCGAGGCCTCGGTTTGCAATCCGCGCCGACGCCGACAGTAGACGAAGATAAATTGACCTGTGGCTTGATTCTGCTCGTTTGCACATTTTCAGTAGAAAGTACTTCTGATGAAGTCGACAATGCTTTCCGTCGTCGTAAGTCTGCCTGGATTGTCTCTTGGAATCTTGAGAATTGAGTGTTCAGGTCTGATACATAGAACTGATAATATTCTAGAGGATTTTGGCCCCATATGCCCTGATGGATAATGGCAGGCTTAGAGCCTTCAACCGCATGGCGAATCGATTTGATCACTTTGAAGACCGCTCCAAGTTGCTCGAGATCAAGCATCGACAATTGAGGCGGATCATACCAATCGACGATTTTCTATAATTTTATAATAGACATTTGCATTAATTTGAAAAAAAAGAAGAAAAGTGACACACTTACCTGGCAAAATCTAGCCAGATGAGGGATGAACTCGATCGCGAGTAACTCGCCGTCCCTCATGGTTCGGACGAACGGCTTTGAGACATCAAGTATGGTGCCATGGTTTTGAAGCTGTCGTTGGACTAAATCTAGCATCTGTACATTTTGGTCAAAATTTGACCAAAACTCAGGTGACCGTTGGCTCATGGTTCGAGTTGTTGACTGAATGATTCCAATCTACTGCGGAGAGTTTTTGACTTGAAAGTTGATGAATGGTAGTATGCAATTCCCAGTGGAGATATGAGTTGAAGTGTGTGTTTAGGACTAGAGTAACCAAAGGCACTCAATGATCTCATTCCTTTATCTCATTATTTATCTTGCTTACGTTTTATTTTCATTCATTCCTGTTTATTTTTCGGTTATCCAGTAATATCAGTTCTTTGTGTTAGATGCAATAAAGTGATTGATCTCAAATTCCTACACGAGTACCCATAGTTTGAGTATGGGTGGTTGTAGAGGATTCCGGTGATCTGAAGTGCCAGAAGTTGTCAGCTAGGTCTTCTGCTCACAAATGGACGCGGCCGGCAAAGTTGCTTGGGTCTAGCTAGTCTTGTGGTTTAAGAGGCTGATGTAGCAAAACTACCCGAATCTATTGGCTTCAATGAAAGAAACCCCCAGGTTAGTGGAGTAGGACTTAGGTTGGTTACTGATTCGGGATCGAATCCAAAGGATGATGAGAAGAATATGTGGTGGGCTCGGAGGATAGAGTTGTCTGTTTATATGTACAACCTGACTTCTCGTCAAGAAAAGGATGGTAACTGTATATTGATATCTAAGTGTATCTATTGGAATAAAGTGCAGTCTTATGGTGGGTTGAGGTATGTACATGTGTATTAACTTTGTGGGTTGAATATTGGCGTCTTACGCGAACCCTTTCATATCCTGACTTAACTTAAGCCTCCCGGGATTAGGGGCATTCCCAATGGGAGGGTGCTTTGCCAGACCAAAGCAAGGGACTTGTGAGATAAGTCAGTTCATACCTTGCCCTCGTGCATCTACGAAACATTTTACTAGCTATCTAGCACAGGCTGGCACTCGTGCATTGCATACTTATTTAGTTACAGGAGAGCAAGCTTCACCCGATAGCAGCTCTCAACCATTAAAAAGAACTCATCTCGGTAGGTTCATCACTGCTGCTGATACGTCCGGTTATTGTAAGGAACTCTTTTCTCGGCATGGTCGGTCAAGCTGGAAGTTTAATATCATAAGTATGTATTCATAATGTAAAGAAAGTGTCTCTCGACAACAAATGGATGAAATGAAGGTACCACCGGCGCTTTGGACAGCGGCTTTTGGATCTCGAGCCGGCGGGGATCTGTGTCAGCGGTATCCAGTAGGCTTTCCGGCCCTCTGGACCCCAAAATCACTCGCAACCTGCCAAAGATGGCCAAATACTCGCCCGTGTGGCTGCCGGTGGTGCTCGGCCCTTATGAATAATAACAGCCCGCTGACTCTGTGTCGGCTGGATTTGACTTGCTTCCGAATTGTATTGGTAGATATCCAATACCAAGTTGATGGATGAATTCCTTTCTTGCTATAAATATATATTATTCACTTGTAAAGTTGTATCATGTCCCGTTCGCCCTTGTTGCATAGAAGAATGTTGATTGGTGCGCAATTTGTTTGGTTTATCGATACAGCAGATTGTATGGTCCTTCATATGCTTAGAGGTTACCATGGTCCAGGGTGACAAAGGGAGTTCTAAGAATATTGGTCCGAAATGGGGCTCATGTGTCCCGGTCATATGTCCATCGGGAACGGCTTGGATAGAGCCGGTTGCCATAATTGTATATATAATTTCGGGAGAAAGGCCACATGATTCCCTTTGTCTTAGTAGACTGGGGCTATCAACGACTCAGCTTACTCCAGAGGTAACCATACATCATTACCTTCTAACCCTTCATCCTCAGACTGAGAAGTCCTCAGGGCTCTCTCCGAGTACATAGCTTGGATCCCCTTCTTCCAAAGTCCACACCACGACCCATTCTACTCTAGTACTCGACAATTGCCTGCTTCCTTCCAGATATCTCACTCAAACTTATTTTATTTGTCTCTTGGTGACTTGACGAATCTATCTACCGACCTGGGGCTTTCTTCAAAACAAAAGTTAACCGAATTCCTACATACCATGTCTTCCCGTCCTATTTCGACCAAACGGCTACATGCACTTTACACCGCGCCACTCTTGCTAGGCCTGATCTGTCTTATGTTGATCATCTCCTCGCTTTGTGGGCTTGTCCCTTGGAGGCAGACCAGTGGAACCATTATGGTCATCCATCGCTCGTCTTCCGACGCGCAAAGCAATCATACCGCCTCGTTTCATTTCGGCTTACTTGGTCAGTTCCTGCCTGGAAACACGTGTATCGTTCCCTTTCTTTGGATGATCACTGATCCACCAATTCCCTATCCTCATAATATCGACGGTCATCATCGCAATAGGTTCATGCTATCAAGCAGCCCGCGGACACATGCTCCATTGCACCCCCGCCGCCTTTCCGCCCGACTACAACACGACGATCTCCCGAGGTGGCAAAGATATAAATGTGGAACACCTCGATATCATGATGCCCGACCTTCCTCCAGTCTTCTTCACCTGGTGGCTCATTTCCATCATAGCGCTGCTCTGTCACGTAGTCGGATGCCTACCTATCTTCATCCCCCAAAAATTCAACCAGCATAGGTTTCACAGTCAAAGGGTTTTCTTGGCGACACTATGGATCCTAGGCATCGGTTGGACTCTGGGATTTTCAGCTGTCTTATCGTTGGCCTGCTTTGTAAGTCTATCCAACTGCTAGCCTAAACCATGAAAATATCGAACCCATCCTTGAAAACTCACGATAGACTTTTTGAAAACAGGTTCAAGGCTTTGGAGACGAGTACAACCTCTATTCGGGCGACTTTGTGTACGATCAAGCATCGGCGGGAAACATATTTGTTTTGTTGTCCATCGCGATGGTAGCTCAAGTAATCATCGGTCTTGCAATCATAGTACAGATTTCGAACGCGCCCAACAAAGATTCATTAGAGTTCTCTTCTTCCTGGGCAAGTCATCTCCACGTGACGGGGCCGTAAACTGATTATTGACGCTTAGCTCGAAGAAGTAAACCCCTTATCTCCCTTATCACGTTTCCAGGATAGAAAATAAGTTAACAAGCTTGTCATGTCATACATATCTGTATTTTGGGTGAATATCCTACAACGCAATTCTCTTAGGATTCTAATATGTATTTATACCACCATCAGTTTATGTGTACCCACAATGTTTGACTACACAGACAATTTCGTCCGACTGTTCATGCTAGTTAGTGGATCAGTCTATTCTAAACTCATATCCAAACCCGCATTTATTTTGAGGAAGTTGGGAAATAAATTATTTTTGATTTAACTTTACAAGTCAAACTTTGCAAAATCTGGATTTTCTGTGTTACAATCCGTTCCGACCTCATGGTTGATGGGCCTTAGCATCTCGGGATGGTTACTGGCAAAATCTATGAATTCGAACCTAATCTGAGGCAAAAGAATTCTGGCCATAGCGGGGCTGAAAAATTTTCCTTTTGGCCGCACGGCGGCACAATATCTTTTTTCTTGTCCAGCTCGGCACAGAAGCCTACATGGCCATTGGAATTTTCACAAAATTTTGTAAATTAGGCGTGTCTAAGAGCACATGAATTCTTTTCTTTTCCTTTGGGGGTGGGTGGAGGGGTCATGTCAAGCAAACAAGCGAGTCAATCACAATCCATCATTTGTACTTAATACACACGTAACCAATCACAGAATTCGTGTTTCAAGACTATTAGGTTGAATAATGAATAGGGGAGTTCATGTAGTACTTATTTGAAAGATAAGCCATCAAAACATGTTGAAATCAGGCTTGATTATTCCTTGGAAACTGTCATGCTTGGGTGGGCAGCTTCCCTTTAGCAGCAAGATCCAACATTCAATTTTAGGAGGATATGTGACAAAGACTAAATGTTACTCAAATATTAAATCCAGAGGACCACATGTGGGATTCCAGCTCATGAATCAACTCAAAAATCCAATCAAAAAAATAATAATTTGGTGCATGATTCTATCAATCCATTCTTTGCAAGTGAGTGGAAAATGTGAATATTCAGATCTTTAGAGATTTTATCTGCACACATTTTTACCTGTTAGCCTAAGCTGATTCAATTCAAGGGAAAAAATTATTGAGAATTTATTCTTCAGTCCACAAAAAAAGAACTCAAACTATGTATCAATTTTGGAAAATACATCTAGAGGTTGCACACTACTTGGATGGAATTTATGGATGTCCAAAAGTATATGGTTCAAAAAATAAGCCTCACTACATTTATTAGCTCAAAAATCAAATTATCCCAAGGGAATTTATCTTTTTAAATCCTCAAGTCCTTATTTCAAGCACATGTGATTTTATTTATTTTTCAAAAATTGTAGTCAATCAATGATGATGATACTATTCTAAGGGGGGGGGGTTAAAAGTGAGGGAACATTCTGGGATATTTATAAATACATGCCCACCAAAAAAGGGGTCTGCAGACCACACACACTTTCCTGCATGGGGATGTGGGCTGCATGCCCCTTTTTTGGGTGTCAGTATGCTGCTGGAGGGGTGTGCATCCTGCACACTGTGGAATTTTATATTGGACAGGTGCAGCAAGTGCTCAGACGGAATTGTAGTGGGGCAGTAGGCTGAGGAAAGAACTCAAAAAGCACAGTAGTGCTTATGAGAGAGGATTACTCATCCTTAACACTCATACTTTTCTACCTGTATGTGCACCAGTGGTAGCCTGGCCAAACAAGGATATTTAAACACATGTGCAGAAAGTGAAGGACCTATGACTGTTTTTTAATTGCTTGATAACAAAAAAGACCAGAAACTAGAAAACAAAAGGATTAGACTAAAGAGGATTTTTGAGAGAAAAGATAACAAGAAACAAACCCTTCTGAATTGATGTAGTATCTAATATAAGTTTTAAGATGATAGAGACAAGACTAAGCTTGTAGATGAACTGAATAGGTTATAGAAGAAACATTAGTGAGTCGAGTTTTTATGAGAAAAGATGAGTGAGAAACAAACCCTAGATAATTTAGGTCTAAAGTGAATGATGATGTTTTTTATGAGATGAACAGGATCAAAGGCTAAGAAGAAACTGAGAACAATATGAACAGGAGTTAGTTATGAGATTGTATGAAAGAGTGAAATGTGGTGATTGCATTTCTCACCAAGTTGGAAGCTATTGAAGGCTTTCCAATGCTAAAGCTTCTTCAGGAGTTTCTTGAGTTGAGTTGATCTTGATGATTTGATGAGTGACTTCGAGATGGATGATTGATGAGGGAAGTGAAGAAAGAGGAGAGGAGTGACCGGTACTTTTTGAGTTAGGTTATGAGTGAAAATTACAATGAGGTTTCACACTTATGTCACGAATGAGGAAGGAGCTGAGACGCGGATTCAACACCCCCCTCAACTTGGTGAGTAATGCACTAAGAAGCATTTCTCTCACAGTCTGTTAAGGGATTCAACATTGCTTGATTTTGTTAAAGTGTCGGCAATCATCTCTTCTGATGGTATTAGCATTACATTGATTTCATTTTTATTTCTAAGAATCCTCAGCCACTTCATCTTGATGTCCAAATGCTTGGTCTTCGAATTCGAGCCAAAATTCTTTATCTTCTCGTCTAGTCCTTGATTATCAATGTGAAACGTTGACGGTTCTAGATCTTCATTCCACAGCTCTTCTACCAGGAATTTTATCCACTGATTCTCCTGCACGCCGTCCGATAGGGCGTTCAACTCGGCTTCTGTCGATGATAGGGCAATATTTCGTTGTCTCTTGCTGTTCCAAGATACTGGGCATTGCTTCCAGAAACAGATTGAGCCACTGCGCGAAAGACGAGTTTCAATGTCGTCGGCCCAAGTGGCATCAGTGAAATGTTGTATGGAATTAGGACCGTCATGGTTTGGGCGAAGCGTCAGGTGTAGGTGTTGAGTGCCTTTGATGTACTTCCAACAATGAATCAGTTCCTTCCAGTGGTTGATACCGGGGTCATTGTTGTAAGTAGAGAGGATGGAAACGGCAGGGGCTAGATCGGGTCTAGTGCGGCATGAAAGATAGTTCAGGATTCCTGTAAATGATCGATAATTGACGTTCAGTTTAGCGAATTCGATTTTTTCCTCCTCGCTTGCTGGCTTAAGTTGAACCGACACAGAGAGAGGAGTGTTTACAGCTTTACAGTCAGCTAATCCTAACATATCAAGTCCCTTCTCTATCAGTTTCTCTTGAGACAAAGAGATTGAGTCTGCGGTTATATCGACATCCATTCCAAGCAGTGTGTCTGGTTGATGAGCACTTGAGTTGGGAAATCGAAGCATGAACAGGTCTTCAAAAATGTCTACATTCCCTACGACAATCAACTCGGCTACATGGAAAAATATAACTGATTTTTTGTCCTGATGAATATAGAGGCACGGATCGGAAGTAGATTGAACGTAGTTGATTTCCTCGAACCACATTGTGAGAGTATTGTACCAATTTGCAGGTGCTTGCTTGAGTCCATACAAGGACTTCTTTAGGCGAAGAAAAGGAGCATTCCTTGAAGATCCCTCAGGCGTCTTGATGTATAGCTCTTCTTTTAGTGGGGCGTACAGAAAAGCACTCTTGACGTCAAATTGTCGAATTGGTAGACTCTTATCAATAGCATACATGAGAACAACAAGTAGAGTGGTGAATTTACCCGTTGGAGCAAATGTATTCTTGTAATCTTCCCCTTCTATTTGAAGATATCCTTGAATACATAATCTCGCCTTCTTTCTTTCTTTTGCTGAAAGGGTAGCGGGTTTGGTTTTGAAAATCCACAGTGTTTGAAGGAAGGAGGCAGGAGTGTCGAACATGTCTTCCCAGACTTCATGATGTTCAATGTTGGTAAGTTCATCATTTGCAGCTTCTAACCACTCGTCACCATCTGTAGACTTCATAGCACCCTTGTATGTTTTTGGATCTGAAGTTAAATACAAGTACTTCGTTGGTTTGACTACCGAAGTACGTTCTCGGAGTACTCTTGCAGGCTCGACTTCAGGATTTGGACTATCAGCAACGTCTTCATCACTGTTGTTCGATGTAGAGTCAGCTAGATCTTCATGTGTATCCTTCTCTACAATCAGATTGTTCTCATCTTCAATCGTGATATCCCAGTCAGAAGTAGTTCGTTCTGGTGTTGAGTATTCTAGAAAATTAACGTTCTTCGTGTCTACAATTTTCCCTTCGTCCGAAAGAACGCGGTACGATCTCAATTCGTCGTTGTATCCAATAAGTCGCCCCAGTTTGCCTTTTGGTTTCAGTTTTGAATAGGATTGTTCCGGAAGGATCAAATACGACAAATGATTGCCAATCGGATAGAAATAGCTGAGGGGAAGCAAGCAATTTTTGAACGCCTCAAAAGGTGACTTGTTTGATCAATGTGTAGGGATTTGATTCAAAGTCAGAGAGCTGACTTTTGCTATCTCACTCCAAAATTTCCTATCAATACCTGAATCTTCTAAGATTGTCCTCATGGATTCTAATATTGTTCTGTTGAAGCGCTCCGCCAGACCGTTTTGTTGTGGAGTATACACGTCGGACGTACGTTGCTTGATTAGGTGAGACAGGCAGTAGTCCTTTAGAGTGGAGTTTAGGAACTCTGTACCTCAATGTGGTGATCCATTCCACATCATTACTATAATTTCCAAGACTATTTACCACTAATAAATCACATTCACTTACAAATAAATACTCATAAATCCCAAACCTTACATATATTCACTGTTATCATTTCATAATCAGATTCTACACCCCATTTTAACCCTAGTCACCCACTACAACTACCCCCAAATTCCTCATAGTTCAAGAGTTACAGGCAAACTCAGAATAATACAAGCAAATTATAGTATAAAGCAAGGTATAGAATACAATAAGTACATATTATAATTAGATATATTTTCACAACCAAAATACATAATAAATATTACACATTATATACTACATAACATATTACATCATATACATAAACTCTACCTTTCCACTACTCATCTGTCACTGTCATGACCATTTCATATGTGTCACTGTCTATTCTACTTCATCTGTCATATTTTCCTTTCCCACCAGCTACATGTCATAGCCTGGTTGTTTCCTTTCTCTAGCCTGATGGCTCATCTTCTCTCTCAGATATATAAGGACACCTGTTCCTCCCTCTTGTTCCCTTATGGACCCCCTGACTTACTATATGGACCCCCTGACTTACTAATGGACCCCATAGCTTACTAAATTACCCCCTACATATACCAACATTACAGATCCCATATAATTAGTATACATAACTTAGTAGAGTTACCATCACCCTTATAAAATATATAAATATAAATACCAGCTTAAACCTCAATATAAGAAGATTGCCCCCTCTCTTGCTTGCCCATCTTGACTCCAGAGATATACCAAACCCTTGCCCCACATTACAATTATATTACATATACTTTATACAACTCATCCCCCCTTTTTATCCATTCCTCTCACCTTATAGGTGTAGTAGCTAAGCTCATCAGTACTAGTCATCTAAGAATAAATAGAAATCAGCCACACCTTTATTTTTTATTCTTAGTGTTACACTCATTCCCCCTCAGCATTGGTCAGGAAGGCAGCTTTACCCCAGCACCCTTGGTATAACTTACATTAATACTAGTGTAGTCATCCATCTCCCTTCCAAGCTCTATTCTGTCCCTTGAGTAGTTCCACATCGATCAGAATGAAAAGTGCACGGATAGTATCCAAATCGCTTGGCTTCAACGTCTACCAAGTATGAGATAGTGTCTGGAGCATCGTTTTTGGCTTTGATGGGAATGGCAGCACAAAATCGTGTGCAGCTATTGACCACCGTCAGAATGTATTTATTCCCGTCGTACGATTGAGGCCATATTGGGCCTATGAGATCAAAGTGAAGTTCTTCAAAAGGCCTTGACGCGGGTTTGTGAGTTGATTTGAAAGAGGCCTTGGTTATTTTTGCTACCGCACATGATTCGCAGTTGTTTAGCAATTTAAGAGGGATTCCGAGCTTCTTTCTTATTCTGTGATAACTAACATGTCCGAGTGACTTGTGAATAAATTCAGCTGAGGACAAGTGACTCGATTGATTCAACAGATCGAATTCCAGGCTGGGAAGATTTCCGATGTAATGACCGCTCATTTTCATTTCATCATGTTTACGAATATCAAAAGAATTTTTATAGAATTGAACATTGTAGTCGTCTAGGATAAGACATTGGACTGATAGAAGATTTACAACGAGATTTGGAATAAACAGAACATTGTTTAGAAAGATTTCGCCGTATTTGTTTTTTAGACGAATTGATCCTATTCCTTCTATCTTGAGTTGGTCTAGAGATGAACTCGTTTGTACGCAACCTAATTCTTTGAATTCTAGAGTGTGAAAGAGATCACGATTTGAAGTCATGTGAGCTGACGATCCGGAATCTAGGATGAACAGATGCGGTGACTTGGACAGTGACGAATGAAAGCTACTGACAGAGGAATCGGGTTTTGAAACAGGTTTCTTTTGAAAATGAGCTGGACGTTTTTCAGGGTATATCGTCCAGCAGTTTTCTTTAGTGTGATTTGCTTCAGGATTATGCGCCCCTCTACAACATCTCTTTGAGTCGTCCGTGTATAGAGTAATCGGATTGGATTTAGTTCCATTTTCATTCGTGCGGTTTTCTAAATTGTACTCGTGTACTCGCAAGTGTTCAAAGACCATTTCGATTGTTGGTTCCTTGTCTGAATGAGTTATTTGATTAACTATATCATTCACACGCTAGGGAATTTGTTGATGACCATGTGACCAATGGCATCATCTGTGAAGTTCCAGCCGACTTCAATGAGTTGTGACTGAAAGTTTTTCATAGAAGTGATGAATCCAGATACATCGTTTGGAGTGTATGGCGCTCGAAGAAACGACTGAAAGACTCTGGACTTGTTCAATGCTTTATTAGAAGCAAAAAACTTCACAATCGACAACCATATGAGTTTTGAGTTGTCCTCGTTATTCGCATCAACTACCTTAGCTTGGACGTTTGATTCGAGTTTCGCAACTAGGATGGCCTTAAGAAAATGATTTTCTTCGTCGGATAATTTGATTGAATCCGTCGTTAAGGCATTCTTGAGTTTGACTACATCCAAAAAGTTGAAAACTCTTTGTCTCCAGTGAGTGTAGTTATCCATCGTGAGCAAAGGAATTCCCTTGATGACTGTCTTGAGAACTGATGGATTGACTGAGTCCATTTTTAGTCGGCTGTTCTAGATTAGGGATTTCTGGTCTTTTTGTTTTTTGTTGAACGCAAGTGGTATCGTCGGTTTTGACTGTTAATCGTGAAGGACCTATGACTGTTTTTTAATTGCTTGATAACAAAAAAGACCAGAAACTAGAAAACAAAAGGATTAGACTAAAGAAGATTTTTGAGAGAAAAGATAACAAGAAACAAACCCTTCTGAATTGATGTAGTATCTAATATAAGTTTTAAGATGATAGAGACAAGACTAAGCTTGTAGATGAACTCAATAGGTTATAGAAGAAACATTAGTGAGTCGAGTTTTTATGAGAAAAGATGAGTGAGAAACAAACCCTAGATAATTTAGGTCTAAAGTGAATGATGATGTTTTTTATGAGATGAACAGGATCAAAGGCTAAGAAGAAACTGAGAACAATATGAACAGGAGTTAGTTATGAGATTGTATGAAAGAGTGAAATGTGGTGATTGCATTTCTCACCAAGTTGGAAGCTATTGAAGGCTTTCCAATGCTAAAGCTTCTTCAGGAGTTTCTTGAGTTGAGTTGATCTTGATGATTTGATGAGTGACTTCAAGATGGATGATTGATGAGGGAAGTGAAGAAAGAGGAGAGGAGTGACCGGTACTTTTTGAGTTAGGTTATGAGTGAAAATTACAATGAGGTTTCACACTTATGTCACAAATGAGGAAGGAGCTGAGACGCGGATTCAACAGAAAGCATGGCGGGAACTGCAGGGGTGGACTTTCACATAGTGCATTCAAGGATTGTGCAGATGGGGGCTGAGGAAGAGGTTCAGCGGGACTACTGGGTGGAGCAACTGGGCTTGGGGCATTTGGAGGACCACAGCAGGGGTCACTGCAGAAGGACATCCGCAGGGGTAATTGGAGGAAGCAGGGGCTATAAGAGACAGGTGTCTAATTGGGGCATTGATATTTGCACGCCCATCGGCGCACGCCCACGCCGAACGCACGCCGATAAAAAACAAGGCGTGTGCCCCGCACGCCTTTTTTTTAATCGGCGTGCGGGCTGCACGCCCATCCTCGGGCGTGGGCACGCCTGTAGATGGGCGTGCGTGCTGCACGCCCATCTACAGGCGTGCGACACTGCAGGCGTGCAGTCGCACGCCCTCTTCAGAAACAGGCGTGCGGCTCGCCCGCCCCTTCAGAAAAGGGCGTGTGGGTCGCACGCCCTTTTTATGTGTATAGGCAGGGGGCACGCCCCTGCCTATACACATAGATCGGCGGACCGCCGACCTATGTATATAGGAAGGGCGTGCCCCTTCCTATATACATAGAATCGGCGTGCCGACTGCACGCCGATTCTATGTATTGTGTTTTTACAAACGCTTGGACTGATTTGCATCAAGATTTGTTAAAATCTGTCAAAAAAAAACAATATTTCATGTTTTTCAAAACCCATGATCCGGTCATTAATGATAACCATGGCTGATTCCTGATGCTGTGCGTGGCAGTAACCTGAAGATTAAACTGGGGCTGTGGCCTTAATCCCATAACCTTGCCATCCAAAAATCTACAAAAAGTCCAAGCATTTGTAAAAACACAATATATAGGAAGGGGCACGCCCCTTTCTATATACATGCTGATGTCATGCGTACAAAACATTGTACGCATGACATCAGCATGCCCCCTCCTGCCCCCTCCCCCCCTCCCCCCCAGCGGATTTCAACCGCAACCACCACCTCGCTCAATCGATCAAACGATCACTCCCCCCTCCCTCCTCACAGCCAGCCCTCCACACCAACCCCCCAGACGAGCCGAGCCGACCCACCCGACCCGATCCAAGCAAGCCAGCCAACCAACCCGACACGGAACAACCGGACGAACCCCTAAGTGGGTATTTATCCTTTTGTTCCCCCGTGCCCCCCGTGCCCCCCCGTGCCCCCCCCCGTGCCCCCCGTGCCCCCCGTGCCCCCGTAAGATCAAATAAAAAATCAGAAAAAATAAAATAAAATAAAAATAAAAATAAAATAAAAACAAAATAAAAATAAAATAAAAATAAAATAAAAGTAAAATAAAAATAAAATAAAAATAAAATAAAATAAAACAAGAAAAAAACAAGAAAAAAAAAACAAAAAAAAACAAAAAAAAAGATAATGATCATAACAAAAACTAAGAATTTGATCAGGGCCCATTAGGCCCTGTATTGACAGTGGGACAAGCCCCAAAGGGCCTAGTAAAGGGGCCAACAGGGCCCACTATGACTGGCCAAAAGGAGCCAACTGTATGACTGGCCAAAAGGAGCCAACTGTGCCCTTCCCAGCCGCCCAAGTTTGACATGTTAGGCCAAAGGTCCCCTTTATATCTCCACATAGGTATCCAAGGGCCCCATTCCCCTTGTCCAAGCCCCGGACGGGCACACCAGCACTTGATGTTCTTCCACTCAGATCCAATCAATCTCTCCACATCTTCATTATTATTATTTTCATGCCAGCTGATTATTTCTTCTTGTTCCTCTGAACGCACAGATATCAGCAAGTATTCTTCGCATCAACTTTTATTACCCTCCAGCAGTGTAAGTGCATGTCTATCAAAGTAGATATCATCCAAAATTACTCACTTTGGCCGTTATTTACAGCAGAAAATGTCTCAGCCAGGCCAAAACTCCTCCTACTACCACGTATCTCCCAACCCATATGGCGTCCACAATCAGCCGCACCCCCAATACCCTAATGCAATAATGCATGCCAGTGGTCAGCCTAATGTCACCCAGTCTCACTTGGCACAACATGTATGTAAACACTTCCCAATGCTTCTACTTAAATAACTGGCTCACACAGTCCTTCCTCCTGCCTCCATCAGCCGCAACCACCAGTCCCATTTGGGCAACCCCCTTGGTTCCATGCCCCATCCAACTCCACCATCCCTCCTCAAACGTCTGATCAATTCCCCAGCTTCCCCAATTACCTACACAATGCTGCCGCATCCTCAATACCCCCAATCACACATAATCCCACAAACCAACACCCCAGCTTCACCAACCATGGCCACCCTGCATACCCGTCAAACTCAATGGCCTTTCCAATTCCAAATCACGGGCAACCTGCACCCCATATGGGCCACCAAATACCATCTTTCAACCCATACAACAACCTTCCCCCCCACCAATCATCCCAAACGGCCTCCTATAACAATAGTACAGCCTTTCCTCACATTCCAGTCACCGGCCAACTCAATCCAAACTTTCCAAACTACCCCAATCCAGCAATCCCCCTGCACCAGACGTCCAACATTCCTCCCACCCACCAACCCAATCAACCAACCTCCTATACATTACAGCAGGAAATGTACTCCAACAACTGGAATGCCCCCCAACCAATCCAACACCCGCCATCAATACCCAGCAACCTGTCTGCATCAATACCCAGCAACCCGTCCGTCAACCAGCCCACATACTACTGGGACAACAACACCAACCAATCCGCTGTCGAAATCAATTCTCTGCTTGACTCTTTAAGTCCGCCTGCCCCATCCGCGCAACTACCTACATCAATTGATCCACTGGCTTCCTTGGTTTTCCCTCAAATGACTGACAACACTGCTCAAGGTAGGTCTAACTTTCTCTTGTAATGTATGTTTATTGAGAGCTGACAAACTGTAAATCATCAGCTTTTCCCCCTGATTTCCTGCCTTCTGCAAATGACCTGCCTGCTCCCTCTTTTCCCACCCAAACCAATGAGGATCAAGCTCAAGGTGGGTCTTAGTTTCTCTGGTAAAGTTGCTTTATTGGGAGCTGACTATTTATTGATGAATCAGGTGGTTCCAACTCTACAACATCTGTGGTACCGTCTGCAGTCCTGGCTCCTGCAAGAACCGCCCAGGAAATGTCTGTTCCCTCCCCAATCCCCCTGGAAATGTCTGTTCCCTCTCCAATGACTGAGGAAAATCCCCAAGGTGATTGTAGATTTCACTCAGAAAAGTCCTTTGCGGTGTTCTTACCAATGTTTTATTGTACAGATCCCAGTGCATCTGCGCACCACACCAATGACTTGTTGATGGCCCCAAATCTCCCGGATGGAAATGCTTTGCCCAAAGCCCTACTGACCAGTGAGGATGTCAGATTGTTTGACTACTCTGTGGGAGGTCAGTGCCTCATTGATTTATCATACTGTTTCCAATGGATGCTCATGGGAATTAATTTCGTAGAGCCAATGGACCCTCCACCTGAATACCTGTTCACCTGTGTTGACGATCTGAAGAAATTTGTGTCCACATGGGCCACCGAGCATGGTTATCGGCTGGCAGTCTCAAAATCCAAGGCGGGGAAGAACATTTACCTTGCCTGCTCACTGGCTGGAGAAGACACTACCACCGTGGACTCCTGTCGGGCTCGTGAATCACGTAATAAGCGAGTTGGATGCGCCTTCAAGATTTCGGGCCACTGTTCATGTGCCAAGAACCGTGAAAACGACTATTGGGATCTCCGCAGCAAGACTGTCCCTCACAACCACAATGTCATCCAGCACAAGTACGAGGCCATCCACAAGACACTTGGGGCAGAGGGCCAAGCAGAGGTGGCTCGACTGGCCTCTCTTGGTTTGCAACCACAGGCAATTGCCCGGCAGCTGAGTACGACTGAGGGACGCTTTGTCACAAACAGGACAATTTACAACACAAAAGCAGCGCAGAAGATACAGCGGAGGGCCGGCGACACCCCCATCAACCATCTTCTACGATGCCTCAAAGGCTCCAACTGGGTTCACGATGAAGTTTACGATGATGACGGAAAGCTCCTCTACCTATGGTTTGCGCACCCTGGATCAATGTTACTTGCTCGCAAGTTCCATCATGTGGTTAATATTGACTGCACCTACAAGACCAACCTCTGCAAGTACCCCTTACTGCATGTTGTTGGCCAGACCTGCACGAACAGCTCGTTCTCAATTGGATTTTGTCTCATGAGGAATGAGAAAAATGCGGCATACTCTTGGGCTCTGAATAAGTTGAAGTGAGTGTGGTGATTGTCTTTTTTAGTATGAGATTGATAATCTGATGGTAATTTTACATACACCTATCAATTCTTGCAGGTCGGTATGGGAACCAGAGAGCTCTCCAAAGGTCTTTGTGACGGACAAAGAGGTGGCTCTCCGAAATGCAATTGCGGAGCACTTCCCAAATGCAACCTCCAACCTATGCGCCTGGCACATTGATCGGAACATTGTCACCAACTGCAAACAGGCTTTTGCATCTGAGGCAGACGAATGGACAAATTTCATGAAGCTATGGCACGAGGTTACATACGCACCGGACGAACCCTCATTCGACACAGCTTGGGGAAAGCTTCAGGTGGACCTCAGGGAACGAGCAAATGTTCTGGAATACCTTCAGAACCATGTTCTGCCCTGTCGCAAACAATTCATGGCTGCATGGGCTGGGAAAACCCCGCACTTGGGGAATCTGACGTCATCTAGAGGTGAATCAGCTCATAGCTGGCTCAAAACATACGTGACATCTGGCAAGATCGACTTTGCTACGCTCTTCCTGACCATTTCATCAGCTGTGGACCGGCAACTGGACGAAGCACAGGTCACCATTGGCCATGAAAGGATCAAAGGGCTATCCGGACTCCCAAATGTTTTCAAGCCTCTTCACACCAAGATCTCAACCCATGCCCTCAAATTGGCAATCGGAGAGTACAATAAGTACTTGAAAATGAAGAAGGCCAAACGTGATGATCCGGTCAGGCAGTGTACGGGGAACTTCAATGCGGGAATGGGGGTCCCATGTGCACACTTGATTGAAAAGTTGCTTGAAGAGAAGGGTGATGTGGAACCAGCAGACTTTCATCCCCAGTGGCAATTGTGTTACAACCCTGATGGACCAGTCAGTGTATAAATCTGCCCCCTCCTCCATAACCCATTGGCTAATCCTGTTTGACCTTGCTTAAATTACAGAACCTTGATGAGGAGCCGTATAACTTTGACGATGATTTTGAGGCGCTAAAGCAGGAGATCTTGGAATCTCACCCCTCCACAGCTTTGCCGGCACTGATGAAGAATTTCCGTCGAGTTGTTGCAAACACACATGTGGTCCCACTGATTGAGCCAGACCCCATCAGACAAAAATCCAAACCAAATCAACCTTGGAAGAAGAAGAATGGAAGCCGCCGTGTGCAAACCCGAGATCCTACTCAGGCAGAAATCGTGGAGTCTCAGATTGAAAAGGCACAGACAGCCAAAGGGAAACAGCGCGCAAGGACCAGTCAGAATCAAGCGGGCCGGAGAAGGACAGACGAGTTGCAACAAGATAGCAGCTCATCAATGGAAGACCCTGATGAGCTGCCCACCTTGGCCAGACTGACCGCCCCAAAACCCCGAGGCCGACCAAGAAAGGCTCCTGATCCCGCAACATCTTCTGAAGAAGAAAATGAGAGCCCACCGTGTGTGGCCAAGCGACGAGGCCGACCTCCAAAGTCTCAGCTACCATCTACGTATGCAGCCAACAAAGACTACCAACCAGGCCGCACGTCACATAAGCGGAAAGCAAGTCCCCCCACTTCCGACCGGCCCAAGTCCCAACGCCGTATGGAAGAAAAGCCCTCAGTATCATCTGCAATGAGTCAGATGTCTTTGGCAAAAGGGAGCTCCGCAGAAGGCAGTCATTCTGGGTCATCTAGTGGAGTACCAGACTCATCCATTGATCAATCTGATGGCAGTGATGGAGATCCCTTTGGGTCTGAAGGAGATGCATGTGAATTTGCAGAGGACAATCCAATTGATATTCCTCTTGCCGGGACTTCAATGTCAACTTCCCTGGTAAGCCCCTTTAATCAAACCAACAAGATTCTCCTAATAGTGATCCGCCTAATTGTTCTGTTGTATTTTTGCAAATCAGGATGCTATTCCTATGTCCCATATGGAAGGTGATTATCAGGCCAGTGACCCCCCCAGGCCACCGACTTTGGAGGTAAATTCAAGGGTTAGGATGAGCCCATTCAATGAGTCAACATTATAACTGATTGGCTTTTCTGGTTGAATTCAGGATGAAAGTATGGTTGTAAAAAGTGGTCCCACCTTAGGGACACTGGCTCAAGCCTCTAAAGAGGTTATGTCTGATAAATCAGTAAGTGAACATAGTGTGAATTCATGATGATTACTCATGAGAGCAAAGCAATTTACTCACACTCTTGTGCTTATGCTGAATTTGCCCTCATCTCCCCCAGGTTGAGGAGTTACCTCGTTGGGTCATTAAGTATGTCCAATCAAGTTATAACCCAAAAGGCGATGGCAACTGTGGGTATTCTTGTGTGGCACATGCATTGGCTGCTGAAAAACCCGAGGGCCCGTATGCTAGAGACAATGGGTGGTATCAAGTGCGATTGGACATGTTACACGAGCTGGAGATCAACAGGGCACTTTGGACGAGGAAGCTAGGTGGACCAGATATGTTCGAGAAGACCTACGACAGCATTTGCGTGGAGAATCCCAAGGGACCAGTGCCCACTTCCAAGTGGATGGGCAGGCTTGATGGTGGTCCTATTCTGGCTAATGCATACAATAGGCCAGTGGTGTTCCTCACAAACAACCGAGCAGCTGGCTGCATGACGTTTCTCCCTTCAACTGTTGCACCCGACCCCAAACCAGAAAGCCCAATCTACCTTGCACTAATTAACGGGAATCACTGGATACATGTTATAGTCAAGCGTGGCCTAGTACCTTTCCCTCCACCGTCCATACCTAGATCATTTCCAAAGAGCCAAGCTGCTGGTTGGTTGAGCATCATTGAACCAGCCACACTTCTTTACTCCAAAACTTGCAAGCCAATGTAACACCCCTCCTCTGATTTGTAATTACTATATTAAATTTGTTTCCATAAATCAAAGTAGAGTAATGGCTGTCAACATTACTCCTGAATATTGTCAGCCTCCTTGATGCCAACAACAAGTCTTTCTAGCTACAAGTGGTGCAAGGATACAAGACAAGGAAAGAGTGATATTACTCTGGGTAAGGTTTTAAGGTTATAATTCCCAAATAAAACGGGGGAATTGTGACGTAAACTTTAGAGGAAAAATAGGAAAAATAAGGTAATAATTATATTAAATAAATTTAATATAATAGGGGCCTGATAAATCAGGGGTGGTTTAAATCTCTCTCAGGTGCTTGCAAATAAATTGCAGAGGATTTAAGTACCTGGAACACTGGGGCCTGTTGACACAGGGGTGGCTTAATACCAGGAAAGGTAAGTGGGGAATATCTCCAAGAAAAGGGTTATTACTTACTAGTAATAAACCTTGAGGGATCTTGGCCATATTCAGGGTGAAACTGGACAGTTTTGGGCGCTTTGATGGGTGGATGGTGGAGCTGGATGGTCACTGTAGAGTTGTTGGGGAAGACAGGGCTAATAACTACTAATACGCTTACCCTGTTTTAAAAAGTTGTATATCTAATAATACATGGGTAAGGTTGTTGGTGGGTATAAAAAAGCATGAGGAGCTTTATTTGGGCGGTTGAAGACCTCCTTAAATAGTCTTGAGATCCCTCTGGGGACCCTGTAGGTATTATTGGCCAACTCGTGGGATATTTGGACCACATTTTGGCCATTTTTGCTTTCTTGGTGACGCGTCAGCAGCCCCTGCTTTGAATCCACGTCACCAATTGATTTTATTAGTTTATTTATTTATTTATTTTGACTTCCAGTCTGTAGTACATTAGTACTGGTTGTTATAGATTAATACTAGTGGCTTATTTGTATTTTATAATAAGCCGCAGTTTTATTTGTACTGTTTGTTCAGTCAATATAATTTTATTTATATGTCTAAATAATAATACAATCTGGTATAATCATTTATTTAGTCGCCATTAATCTTCATTACATGTGTAACTTATGTAATGAAGTTAATTGGGCGTGTTTTTGTTACTTTGGGTGTACCTTGGATGACTTTGCAGTCCGCGTGCCAAGCTGAGAGCCTGTAAGGGGCCTGATGCTTGCGCGGGGGCTTATATTCCAACTTTGGCGCGGGCTTTCAGTCACACGGGTTGAACTTCAAGGTATGCGGACTGCAGTGCACAGGGTTTGAGTACAACACATTGTATTTATACTATCTCCCCTAATTTACACAACACCTCATTTCCGTGACTGGAAATTGGGGGTAAGCATATGTATATGAGTATGTAAGCATAAAGTTAGGTAATCATACTTTTAACTGATCATTAATTCAATTTTCAGTTATTAGTATCATATCATATGTATAATAATAAGTTTTAGTTGCACACCAAGACTGACACCTATAATGTAGGAAATAGATAAACCAAAAGGCAAATAATGTATCATTTGGATGGAAGTGATCAATAGAACATGCAACATGTAGAGCTGGAGACACAGGATAGGATTTAAATACCATACAAGTCAGAAGTGATAGTTGGACAAAGCTATTTCTATATCTTGAGAAAAAATGTGGAGTAGGTGGTGAGTAGCAAAGTAGTGGTGAAATTCTTTGTAGGTTCTTTCCCAATCCACTTGGGGGAGTCCATTCTCACCAATCTTATTGAAGCCCATAGCACACAAGAAGTCCAGAAAATATATACGAAGATTGTCTAAAGTTTGGTGGGGCATTGGGAGAGTAATACCACCATCCACCTTTTGTTTAAGGACTTTGGCCCCAAATTCTAGCAAGGCTGAAGCGTTGGCATTGCTGGCAGTCTGTCTGTTGAATGTGAAGACTGATGTTGGACCAAAAACGAGCAGACCAGCTAGCATCTGGATCTGAGAGGGTGTATTCCTTGTGGAGCACTCATCCGTCCTTGTATGCTTTGGATGTGGCCGGGTAAAGTCGGATAAGCTGCAGATATACGCCAGAGCTGACATTGCCCCCACCAGGTGCTGTGACACAAGCATGAGGCCGCCAAGGTTTGGTGAATTGGCATCGAATGTCCCCAGGTTCTCGTAGGTTCGTTGGAAGCCCCAGTGAGCAGAGTGGACCTTTGTTGTATCTAGTGGAAGGGGTTCCCATTGGGCGCCCTGCTGTTCGAGATGATGAAAAGCCCAGCATTGATGTAAAGCAGATTTGAGTCGGAGGTATGCCGTGTCAGGAGGAGAGATGAATGATGCCATGTTTGAGGCCAGTGTGTGTACCTGAGTTTGGTTGGTTATCGTCTTGCTTTTGTTGGCCCGGACAACTTCAATCTGATCCATGTTGATCATGTCATGAGTGATCAGAGACATTGAAGTAGCAGGGTGGAGGATTTTTTCTTAACCGCACCACAAAAATTGGTCAGTGTCATTTTTAAATAAATAGATAGTAACTAGGAGAATTACCTGATTTGCAAGCAGCCAGAGTTATTGTAACGTCCCGCCACACTCTTTCCTTGAAATTGTGGTCCATTGGGCCATGACGAGAGAGCATATGGGGGAGGTGATTGAGGACATAGGCGATGTTCTTTATCATCTTCTCAGCTGATGTGAGGGACCATGCAATGCCACGTGCCAAATCGTTGTTCAAGTTTTCTACCACTGATCTTGGAAGCAGTGGGCCTGGTAAAAATAGTTCCACAGCTGCAACAGACAGACAGACATGAGTTTGAGAAGTGTTTAATGTTTAGAGGAGAGGGGGATGACTCACATGCATCCCGTGTGGACCTTGCAGGGCGAGGAGGGCCTTTTGACCTCTTGCTGGGGTTTGAACTGGAGCTGGGCAATGAACTGGAACTGTGCACTGCACTAGTGGTTGCGGTGCGGGAGAACTTCATGCCTTTCAAGTGTTCGGCCGTTAGGACAGTTGGGTGAGGAGTGAATAGGTGGCTTGGGAAGTTTGGGCCGGTTTCCCTTGGGTCGATACGCACAATCTGTTGATGAGAGGTAGAGGAGCCCTGTTGAGGGACTGGGCTTCCACCACATGAGGGAGGATCGTCTGGACTTGGGGTGTGATCCCGGGATTTTTTGGATGTAGGATCATTGGACGTAGGATCAACAAATATTGCAGTTGGATAGCGGTAGCGAGCCCGGCGTGGGTGACTTTCAACGATAGTGGAATGTGGGTGTGGGGCTGCACAATGGTTGTACGGCAAAGAGTCTTGTGAGGCTGGAGGGTTGATTCCCAATTCTTCAGGGTCGGTTTCCCCCTCGGCATCCGGGTCGTTTATATTGTCATCACGGTTTTGTGATAAGTTATGCAAGGCTCGTTTGGCATTTTGGGATTCCATGGCGGTAGTTATACCATCAAGGAAAGCCTCATTAGAGGTGGTGAGAAAGGTGCTTTCGCCTTTGCTGTTGCGCCTGGGTGTTCTTATTGGGTAGATGGGGCCATATGCCGGGTTCATAACGTTGGGCAAGCCGTTGTCAAATGGAGCGGGTTCGTTGTCCCATTGAGCTGGTATGTTGTTAATTCGAGTGGGTTCTGGTGTGCGATGAAGTGTTGGTGCCGCATTGTTTGCTGAGAGAAAATCTGACAGTTGTGGAGCGGTTGTTTGAGGTGGTGGGAGGTCTTTGGGAAGATCAGGAAACCAAGGAATGAATCGGTTGAGGTTAGGAGGTGGTTGGTTGACGTTAGGAGTGGAATGTAGGATGGTTTGGCTAGCTGGGGGGTCAAACGTGTTTGTTGGAGCTGGGCGAGTTGAGGACTTATGACCCTCATCGTCTGACTGCTCGTATTTGGCTTTTATTTTGTTGGCAAGAACTTCCAGATACTTGTATTCCTCGGGACTGCATGCGGGATGCTGAGCAAGCTCAGTGCATTTTTGCCAGAAGTCCAAACCTGATTTGCAGTGTTTTGGGGTGGAAAGTGGTAAGCAGGAGGTTTATTGTCATACATCTTATGAGGAAACAGAACTTACGTGATTGTTCATGACTACCAGACATTGTTGTTGCGTGGAAATACGTCTAAAGCTTGATGGAGGAGGAGAAAACGGTGTTGCTGTTGGTTGGATTGCAAAGTAAAACAGATGTCAGCTGCTGCTCCTGGAATTAAGTACCTTTTGCAGTGAGAATATGAGAAAGGGGAATATCAGCCCTTGCGGGGGGTTTGGGGGGGCACTTTGGGTGTGTAGGGGGCTTAGACGGGGGACTTGGGGCCTGATATGCATCTGTGGGCATTTCCCGGGGCCCTTTAGGCCAAGATGTGTCCCTTGCACATTTTTCCTGGGCCTTGGGTGCAAGGGGGGGCTTGCAAGGGGGCCTAGTGGCACATTCACACCTTGAATGTGTCCATAGGGGCCACTGGTTCTAGTTGGCCCCTTTTGGCCAGGCCCAGGTGGCCCATCTGGCCCCTTTTGGCTGGCCCATCTGGCCCCTTTTGGCCAGGTCCAGGTGGCCCATCTGGCCCCTCTGGGCCAGGCCCAGCTGGCCCATCTGGCCCCTCTGGGCCAGGCCCAGGTGGCCCATCTGGCCCCTCTGGGCCAGGCCCAGCTGGCCCATCTGGCCCCTCTGGGCCAGGCCCAGCTGGCCCATCTGGCCCCTCTGGGCCAGGCCCAGCTGGCCCATCTGGCCCCTCTGGGCCAGGCCCAGCTGGCCCATCTGGCCCCTCTGGGCCAGGCCCAGCTGGCCCAGGAGCGGGCGGGGTTTTGGGTGAGGGGCAGGGGGACGGGGGGGTGCGGAGGATTGGGGGGAACGGGGGAAACGGGGGGACATCGACTTACTGGTCGATGTCCTGGCGGCTGGCTTGAGGTGGTCGGGCGGCTGGCTTGAGGTTGTCGGGCGGCTGGGTCGTTCCGGCGGCTTGAGTCGGCGGTCGGCGAGGCTGGGTTGGGTGGGTGGTGGGTCGGAACGGGTAGGTGGTCTGGAGGGTGGGTGGTGGGGTCGGTGAGGTGGTGGTTGGGGAGGGATTTCAGGAGGGGGGGGGAGGGCCGATCGGCAAAGGATGGGGGGAGGGGGCGGGTGGGGGCATGCTGATGTCATGCGTACAATGTTTTGTACGCATGACATCAGCATGTATATAGAAAGGGGTGTGCCCCTTCCTATATACATAGAATCGGCGTGCAGTCGGCACGCCAATTCTATGTATATAGGAAGGGGCACGCCCTTCCTATATACATAGGTCGGCGGTCCGCCGATCTATGTGTATAGGCAGGGGCTTGCCCCCTGCCTATACCCATAAAAAGGGCGTGTGGGTCGCACGCCCTTTTTATGTGTATAGGCAGGGGGCACGCCCCTGCCTATACACATAAAAAGGGCGTGCGACCCACACGCCCTTTTCTGACGGGGCGGGCGAGCCGCACGCCTTTTTCTGAAGGGGGCGTGCGACTGCACGCCTGCAGTGTCGCACGCCTGTAGATGGGCGTGCAGCACGCACGCTCATCTACAGGCGTGCCCACGCCCAAGGCTGGGCGTGCAGCCCGCACGCCGATAAAAAAAAGGCGTGCGGGGAACACGCCTTTCTTTTTATCGGCGTGCGTTCGGCGTGGGCGTGCGCCGATGGGCGTGCAAATATCAATGCCCGTCTAATTGTTGGAAATCAATTTTGTGGAGCAGAGGAGTACTGGATAGGGTTGTAACTTGTGGTGTATTGTTTAGGGCTGCAGAGGTTTGTTTAAAAGAGGTTGAGGAGCCACAGTCTTGTATATAATTTATCATCATATCAACATAATATCAGAATTTAGGTCATCTTAGGGAGACAGGAAATATTTTTAGTTTATTACACACACAGTGTCAAGGTTTTCTAGTCTGCAAGTTTCCCACAAAGAAGAAACAAGGGGTTAACCGGACCATTGGAAGACAAGCTTGACCAAATTTAATGGCAGAGCATCCATATTTCCACAAAACCCATCCAGGAGAGGATGTGCAAGGCACACACCCCTCTTGGATGTGTGTCAGCTGAAAACAGACAGGCTTGCAGCTGCACTCTCTTGGAGGGAAGGGTGTGTGTGTTGAACGCCCAACCATCTCCTCAACCAGATCTGGTCAAGGCAAGAGGTGGCTGGGGGTTGTGTATAGTTATGGGCATACCCCTACTTATGTGCATATTAAAGGTGTGCATACTCTTCCCTAAATCAATCCAGTTGAGGGAAGAGGGGCTGGTCAGGGGTTATGTATAGGTATTGTGTATGATCATACCTATACATGTAGGAAGGGAATATGGGCTGAACATTCCTCCTATATGTATAGGTATGGCCATACCCCATACCTGTGCACATATGAAGTGTGTGTGGGTTGTATGCCCTTCCATCTAGGGGTGTGCAGGCTGTACAACCCTCTTATAGGTGTGCATTCATTAACACCCAAGATTCTGCATTCTAGGGGGGTTATTTTGTTAATATTTGATTTCTCTGGGAACAAAACACAAGCATATTCTTTCTCATTAATTGTACAGTGGGTGTACATAAAAATACATACCCCTGTACACCAGTTAAATAATTGGTGAAACCCAGTCCCAGAAGGGTTGCCACTTTTAAAAAGCTCCTGAGCATTGATGTTCACAATCTTTGAGCATCACATCAATCCCTCAAATATGGTTCTACTTCAATTATTCATTTGAAGTAATTTTTTTCAGTAAGAATAACAATATGTAATACTATAGATGGATTAGTAGTTTTGTATGAAAAAATTCCTTAATCCTATGTATTGTGTTTTGAATAAAGCTTGGACTTTTTTTGGTGAAAATTTTAAAATTTAGATTTTTAAATTAAAAAATTGCTGTAGTGTCTGACATTGAAACCACATGATGTCATTTCTGGTGATAATCACGATCATACCACTCCTCCCCACTACTAGGTACTCCAACCCAACAACTTGGAACCCTGACTAATTTCCAGACTTGGCATTGGCCTGTTTGGAAGGGAGAATCCGCCACCCGGCTACAATACCAATACCAAGAATGCTTGCATCCATCATACTGGTCCTCAACCAGTTGAGGTGTGTCATTTAAATTCAAGGTTTTGAGTTTATGGGACTCAATTTTTTTTTTCAACCTTTCAGGCGCAGATTGTGCATTACAGCACAGCATTGTGTCTCTACTGCCCTAAGCAAGGCAAACCCGGGTGGATCCAATTCAAATCCAGCCGTAACTTTGGAATCACCGTTGAGGCTGGATCCATCAGCCTGAAGGACCTTTGGAACCATGTGGCTGCCGAGTCTGATCAACAAATTGATGGCGCTGGTGGACTGATCCAAAACGCTTTGGCCTTGGGCTCTGCCAAAATTGACTGGAAAGTGTTGCTATCCCTCCAAATTATTGCGCCTCAGTTAAAAAAGTCGGCCAATTACACCATTAACAATTGAGTGTCCTATGATCATTGGATGAACAGTATCATCCAGCTCAGCAAAGATCACACCTATGCCTGCCTTGAGGTGTGTATGGAAAATCCAGCAGCTTTAGAAAAACAAGCTAGAACATCCATCAAGATCAAAACTCATGTTTTGACTCAGATGGCCGCCCAGGACGCCAGCAGCTCTTCTGGGACCAGAAATCATAGCGCTGAAGCCACAGCCAGTGATTTTCATCCTCTGAATGTGTACATGAACAAGCTGTACACAATCCACCAGCCTAACATCAAGTATGAAACAAAATTAGCTGTATTTATTGATCCTGCTGACAGCAGCCGCTACATTGCCTTGACATCCAAAAAGGTCCAAGATTGGGCCCAGGAACTTGTGAGTGGTTTTGAAAAATTAATATGAAGAGAAGAGGAAAAAACTTGCTGTTGTTGTATTCAGATTAAGCCTGTTTCTGGGGTTAATTTACACTCTCCTCCGGAAGAGATGGCTTTCTCAAGATTATTTGCTTCCAAAAAACAAAAGATCAGCCATTCAATTTCTGCCGAGGAAAACCAATCTCCATCACCCAATACATCAGAACCGTCCTCCATTGCAGATCCAAATGAAAAAAACAATGGTCAATTATTTAAACTTTGTGAAAATAAAGGAAAATAAAAAGGAGGGGGTCCTCTGCATCCTGGATTCCAACAACATCACAAGTCCTAGTTTCTTTTGATCACCAACTATTACTACAGAAGACATGAGATCCTGGGGCTTATCCCCAGGTATCATTGTCCAATTGAAAGACTATACTCGAAAATTTGAGAAGCGCACATCATAATTGTTGATGCTTTTTTGTAAATTAATAAAAAAAACATTCTCCATTCTTTTTATCATGAAAAGAGTATTCTCAAGTCAATTATATATATATTCATTTTCAACTGCTAGTTTTCTTTCTTTTCTTTGAACTGGAAAATGAGCATAAAATTTAGGTTTAAGGAAATGTATTATTGCTATCATTTTGGCATAAGGGACAATTGTAAATCAGAACTGATTGACATGATACTAACAAGTTAAAATGGAGTAGAACTCTTTTTTGAAATTCAGAAGACAGATTAGAAAGAGCCATGTAGATTGAGAGGAGACAAGTAGAGTAATTACTGATAGTGAGTATTGGAAATACTGTATAAGTGCCTAGTTTCCTGGAAGGCAGTAGCCGCAGTGACAATAAGCTTTATAGCCTTTTTCAGCTGTCATAAAATTGGCCACCACTTGTTGAATTTCCCATTCAGGATCCTCAGTTTAATTTAAGACTTGTGATGCTTGTAATCTCTGCTTGATCAATGCAAAGCAGAGCTCAATGGGGTTCAACTCCGGGAAATACGGAGGAAGGTGAAGAAGTCAGACCCCAGCTGATTTGCACAGCTCTTGAACACGCTTGCTGCGGTGGAATGTTGTGTTATCACACACCAGAACAGAGTTGACATCCGGGTATCTGTTCATTTGGGGAAGCTTCATCATATGTTTTAGTAATTTCACATTGCAATATTTAGAAATTAGAGATAGAAAATCCTCACCAGGTCATACTGTAAGAAATGCTCAAACTTGTGAGTGTTGAATGTCTCAAAAGTAGATTTGATAGCCCAATCAATCCGGATTTTGATTGATGATGAATTGAGCGGACGGAGTTCCTCTCTTCAATCTTGCAAACAATTGCAGCAAATCTTTGTTGTTAAATGAGCACTCATCTACAATCAAAAAGACTTATCAGCTGATACAGGCAATAATAAGAGGGTAAAAAAGCAGTTTAAACTCACCAGTGAAGACTAAGAAGTCTGTGGGAAAGAATTCCATGTGTTCAACATACACATACTTGGCAACAAGTGATTTTTGGATGTTTTTGGTATCAGGTTTTTTTCAAGGTACTCAGTAATTGCTCAACAAGGTTGTGGTGAACACCTGATATACTGAGGAGCACATTGGATGAGCCATACATCTTTTCATGGATTTGGTTCAAGAATAGTCCTGGTTCAGACCGGACAAGATCAATCATGAATTTTGCTTCCTTGTGATTGAGGCTGGTAGGTTGTCCGCGGGCCTCATAGGCCTCCAGGTCCTTGATTACACATCATGTTTCTTTGTATAAGAGAATCCATTGACAAAAGGATTGCGGAGAAAAGGAAATGCCAAGCAATTCCTGGATGGTGGCAGGAGGAACTCCTTGCTTCAACATTCAGACCACAGAGACTTTTGTTGCCGGGGAATACATTCAAAAAACCAGTTGACGCTAGTGTTGCAGGGAAGATCTGGTCTGTCTATTCAAAGTGGTTGGTTGGTGGATATGAGAAAAAAGTTGGACTGGTGACTGAGGAATCCAATCACAGCAAGTTGGTTGTGTGGTCATTACATAACTGTTATTTGGGCATAAACTACAAAGTTAAACTTGTGATATGCATCAAGAGTGCATAACTTTAAATTTCTCAGAAACATAAAAATCCAAGGTATATTCAAAACACAATACAAGAAATTAATCCCCCTAAACACCCCATTCCACTCTTTCCACTCATTTTATGGCTCACCAAATTACACACTACCCAACTGAAAGCTTTCAACAATCCATGTTATCTCCTCTGATCCCCAAAAAATCATATATGCCTCTGTGCTTTCTGCATATCCTCTCAGAGTTTTATCCCCATGTCATTTCTGCTATCCCCTTGTGGAATCCAGAATTGGGAACAGGGGAATGTTATCAGCAACTAAGAAGTGTAGATGTCAGTTGAGGCAAAGATTTAAGAATATTGATGGTAAAGTTCAACAGGTAGGTAAAGGGTCAAGCTGCACTGAAGCTATGTGTAAGTTTTCAGCATTCTAGTCGTTAACCAGTCATAAGAGGGCTGCTTTGTGGTATTTGGGTTGGCAGACCTGAAAACCCCATTGCATAGACTCTGCTTGGATCGATGCAATCATGTATCTTCAGAAAGGCCCGGATTAACAAAAAGGTAACAAGTGTTACTATTTTGGCCTGAGCAACATTCCCATGATAGTCCCCAAAATAATAATCGAAAAATGGGTGCTGATTTTTTCAGATTCGTGACCTAGTGCGAGTAAATCCTTTGAAAGCGAGTTTGTCACCGTCGGAATCCGATCCACTGTCAATAGGCACTGCGCGTTTTTTGCGTTGGGATTGATTCTGGGTGCGAGAAGGACGAGTGAGTGTTCTGGTTGAAGGAGGGGGTTTTCTGGGCGAAGAATTTTCGTCTGATTCAACCGATGGATCGCGAGCGGAGCTCTTGCCTCGGCGCGAAGGTCGATGAGGTTGTTGATCCAAAGCGGATCGATCTTTGGCTTGAGCCCCACAGTTAAGGGTCGTTTGTGATCCTGCTTCTGACCTGACAGCCTTCCCTCTGGATTTCGGCCTGCTTACGGCTTCCATCTCCTCCTCATCGTCATGCATCTCTATGGGAAGTGTTAAGTTGGTTTCCCTTGATGTGCTTGCATGCTCATGAGCTATTTCGAGGTACACGAGAGAAGTGTTATCAAGGACCTCAAGGCTGTACCTTTCTCGGATATAACTCGAAATGTAAAACTGACCATCAACATTGCTTGGCTGTAGCCGCACCGTCACCATCTTCATACTCCGGCGTGGGTGGGGTTGGGAAGGAGTGTGCTCCTTTGACAGCCTCTGAGTATTTTTCTAAACAGGCACATTGTAATCGGGAGAACAAACAGGTAATAACACAAAACTTCAGCGACAGTGAAGAGTCTGAAATCAGATAGACGTTTACCAACCGGCTTGAACTTTTTAAAGTTGGGATACATATCGTCAGCAGACCTGTCTTCGGAGTCATGTCGAGAAACCGGAAGCTTCTTAACCAAGTTGACATATTTGACTTTAAAGAAGCTTTTTGAACTCTCAGGCTGCGTTCCTTTCCGTTTCCAATCATCCATTTCGCGTAACTCATTCTCGCTTTGATCTTCTTCATCCCATCCGATCGGCCGAGTAGGTATGAGTCTAGTTTTAAGGATAACCTGTGGTTTGCTGATTCGAAGTTGATTAAATTCTAAATTTGTTCGAACTTCTTCTTCAGTCAGTCTCTTTCCTGTCGTCTTCACTGATAAGTATCGGTCCCCCACGTCGGTACCTTCATATTCGTCTTGATCAAATTTTTGAGATCTCGATTTCTTTGGAGATTGAGTATTCGAACGGGCGCTAGTTTCGCTGTGAGGACCGTTTTCGCCTCCAGCCGAGATATCTGAGCGAGATCTCCGCAATTGCCGTCCTGTTTCTAGGCGAGCTCTCTTCAAGGGTTGTTTGTTTCCCTCATCATTCACTGAAGAGCCATCTTCCTCGCCCAAAGATTTGTCAACATCGGCTTTTCTTTTCAGGCGATTGTCCCTTTGAGTGGCAGTTTCCCGTAACAACTTGCTTGCCGGCCCTTCGATGCTGTTTACGTCCACGTCATCGAATCGCGAATTGCTACTAGTACTTGTTGTTGGTTCAGCATCAGGGCAATGCCCAAGTTTCTGCCTCTTCGCAGGAGGTACTTGGTCCAGTTTCAGAGGCGGTTCGCTGTTTTCCTCGCCTAAGAAAGTCATGTACTTGGCCAAATCAAGCTCGCCTGGTCCTCGAGCTTTGCGTTTGAGTAGAGGTGGGCTCTTTGAAAATACGAACGAGTCCATCAACACTATGTACCACTAAGACAGACTCAAAGGGTCGTGCTCACACTACATGGACTTGACAGCTGTGATTCAGGCTTTGGATCGAGCGTGTATACGTTCTCGTTGCCACCTTGATTGATCGCCTGCGTAGTACTTTGTACCACTGGTTCGACTTGAATAGCCTAACAATCCCGATTCAAATAAATACTTAGGCGCATCGTATGATGGAAGACGGGAGACTGATTCAAAGTTTACCCACTTCAACAGTGTCATCATCGAAGTTATCATTTCTCGCAAGCCTCTGTAACACCTCAATTTCATCTCCCACGTCGTTATGTGGTAAAAGTTCCTTCATTCGTTCATCATCTGTCCGACTCACAGTCCTTGGAATCTATTGCCGATCAGTTGATGATTCAGAGGTTAGAAGGTGGCGAGTTGGCATTTGGAAATGTTTAGGTAGAGAATCAAAACAATAGGGTAGCTTACGAGCCCCCGAGGTGGTGAATCAGGCTCTGTGAAGGTTGAAGTATCGCCACCAACAAATTCGGCAGACTTTGAAGAGGGTCTTATCAGTAGTGGAGCTTCATCGGCGAGGGCGGGATAATTGGTATGGCTGTCATCCACGGGGAGCTTGAAACAATCAGAGTCCTTTACTAATTGAGATGTGTCCACGTCATATATCGCCTGGAGTAACCCATCCACCTCTTTGACTACCTGACCTGCAAAGCTGGTTGCATTTTCATGTGGGTTTCAATAGTATCATAAGGTATCAACCGCTGGTAGAAGATCGCATCGGCTTACTCTGGCATGAAAGCATAGTCCTTGGTTTTGATAACAACGCGATGCCCTGACTGGATGTGTGGTAGCCACAGCTTTTGAAGTTGCTGGGCGAATGTCGAAGATTTATCAAAAGGTGCAGAGTAGGTCACGATACTGCCCTGGCCGGCTCGAACAATTTTCTCTATATCTTCAGATTCTTTATCCTACAGTCCATGATAAGAGTGTTGAAAGAGTTTAGGTCGTAGATCTTAAATGTGACACACCAGCGTTTTCAAGAATTGAGAAACCTACCACTTGGTTTGCCAGTAAAACCACAGAAATGTTCGAAAATATGGATTTGCGGGCTGGGTTGGGATCTAACCTGACCGGATCTTCGGACCAGCTTTTGAAGCCACTTCCTGCAGTGAAATTTAACTGTGGGACCAACTTTTTCCAAGCAGTCTGGAAGTTTTTTTCGAAATCCGAAAATCCCAGGGATCTTGACTTGTGTGTTACACTTACTACCTGAAGTCGCTGATTGTACATTTCTTCGGTTTCGTAACCTTTTTGGCGGATGTTGGGTAATGGCGGTGGCGTCGTTGGAGGTTTGATACCTGTCGCGTGCAGGAAGTCATTTAACCACAAATCCGAAATCAGCTGGATGCCCAGGATAAGAGCATAACCAATTGGATTTGTTGGTCTTAGTGGCGTCGGAAGGAAATGTGTATGTTCTTTGGTTGGAAATCTCGATTTGGAGAAGAAAAACCCTGAAAGTTGTCAAGATCGTTGAAACGTTACAATTATCACAATTACTTCAGGAAAAATTTGGAAAGTTGGTGATGTTCAAACCTGCGTCTTTAAAGCTATCCGGGATAAGTTTACGTTTAGAAGGGCTCATGCAAATATTGACCGGGCGCCAATGAAACCTTGATGCGATAGGCAATAAACAGTAGCAGCGGGTTTAAAATGGATGGCAAGTGCTCTCGTCAGCTTCCAAGGAATTCGAAATAAAATCCGTCGAAAAGCCCATCTGAAAGTTTATCCGGGGTGGCGCTAAATTTATCATCAGGCATGATAGTGTGGAGAAAAAATTACCGGATTGGATGAACTGGTTTGTCAGAGAAATGCATAAGTAATTGATCGCCAGATTGAATGTTATGAGGAGATCCGTGCTTGATCAAGATTTCGGAGTTTTCATCGCGGTGTAAGTTGAGATCCTTAAAAGAATGATTGGTGAGCGTTAACGAATATAAATTTGGTAGTTCGGCCGGGTCAGGGTTGTCACTCTTAAGGCAACAAGAAACAAAGCAGTTAGACATTGTTAATTGTAACGAGACGATACGAAAAGTGACGACCAGGGGCAAACGTCATGAACTCACCAAAGAGTAAGGACCCGTATCTAGAGTGATGGCACGCCATCTGGTCAAATTGTGGAGATCGACCGAGAAATCGTTTCTAGCGTCTCTGCCTAGGCTGTAAGCTCGGGCAGGTCGAAGCCACCTCTCTTGCAGGAATGGTTGGGCTGTACCCGATAAGTTCGTTACGGTGCGGCCGTTATCTGGGCGTCACTGCATATCCTCGCACATCTTGCAATGATGACAAGCGCTGCAGGAAACTCACCATAAACAATATTCGGGTCCTCTAAGTCGCGAAATGGACCCTCAACAATCCACATCGTTTTCAGGGTGGTTATCAGGGAATCCTATTAACAATATAAATTTGTGTCAGGTTTGGGGAGCAGGTAATAATTGATGTATGTATGTGTGCCTGTCCGTGGGCAATAATCCAAAGATGACGGCGCAAGAAGGGACCACCTATACCCAGAGTCAGAGTACAAAATAATAGCAGAAGAAGTCAGTGGCGCTCGGAGACTATCAGACTTACCACTTCCTAACCCGAGCGAAGAACAGCCGCGTTATTTAAATATGTATCTGCGAAGAATAAGTATTTCTTTCCTCAGAGCATCCACAGTCGTTTCGGTAAATATTCGACAACTGTGGAGCACTTGAGCGAGCTCGACTGTTATTTTGTCGAGAGTGTCCCCACTCGCCGCTCAATAACCCGGCTCTATTGCTGGGTAACCGGTTCCAACTCGTGTTGCAGAGGAACACTACAACAACCACAATGCAATTAAAATACAAAACACAACACAGAAAATACAAGATGAAAAATAAATAATGAAAAGTAAACAATACATAATAAGAAGTAGAAAATAAAAGATAAATTAAAATTAAAAATTAAAGGGCATTAATAAAAAAACCCAGTGTTTCCGCGTTTACACCCGGTTTTTCCGCGTTTACACCCGGTTTTACGCAGCGGCGACGTCCAAATTGCTGCGCAGTACACCCGGTTTTCCGCATTT
>RDRW01000460.1:87500-150466 GCA_007896445.1 Puccinia hordei
TTACAACTGCTACGGGTGGTTTGAAAGACCTGCCCCTCTATTATACTACACAAGAGCTATCACAACAAATTTATTTATTTTTATTTGTTGTGGCAAACTAATGATAGAGAAAACTTATGTGAAGCAGTCTCTATCAGACCTAGATCAAACTTGAATTCAGTGGAAATGGGTTTGGTGGAATTTGTATGGGCAATAGAGCCGGGGTGGTTTACAACAGGCTTGAGTCAGATGATGGAAATAAGTCTTAAAGTAAATATCTTTTGTGTGTTTTTTATATATTTGTAATTGAGGTGTAGATAAACTAGTAAAAATAATTCTTGACAGAACTGATGTGAAATGTGAACTGTTCAAAGTGTATTTGCCCTCTTCCTTAACCTTCAGTTAAGAGCACAATGGGTAAAGTCAATTTTACTTGTTAAGAGCACAAATAGTGATGCTAGCTACTGGACTACTTATATATCCTCTGAGGTATGAAAGATTTTTGATGGGTCACTTGATTGAGATCACACTGTGGGATTTACTTGGATTTGTGATGGAAAATCTAAATGAGATGTGTGTTCTGCTTAGGATTCCTCCTCTGGCATGCTCAAACTGAGGAGAGAAAACCTCTTCCTTTTATAGTAAAATGTGAGGGATTTCTGCTGGTGTTACTGCCATAGAGGTGCTCATATGATGATGGTGGTAAGGGTATCCATGTGGTGGTTGTGGTATCCATGTGGTTGTGGTATCCATGTGGTTGTGGTATCCATTAAATATACTACAACTATGCACTTGAATCTAATTCTATACTATGTACTATCAATATATATTTCTAAAGTCTGAAATAACAGTTTAATCCAGATATCTTTTAAATGAGGGGAGCTAGCCTAGTGGTTCCAGTGAGTGACTAGGGGTTAAATGACCTGTAGAACCTAATTATGCAATAATACATCTAGAAATATGTCTCCTTCTCAATAGTAAACTGTGACTCTATGTGATTTGATGCTTGGAACACATTTGGCACACCACACCGTCAAAAAAAGGGTGTGCGGGCTGCACACCCTTTTTTTGATGGGTGTCCTGGTGTGGGCGTGTATTTATCAATCCCCGTTTTAATCAGAATGTCCAAGTAAAATAAATAAAATAAAATAAAATAAATACTAAAGAATTATTATTTATTCAGCTTGAAGTTTCAAGTGTTACATGTTACATGTAACATCTTGGTGGCTGACACAATGGCTGCTCTTGGTGCAGAACAGCCATCAATGTTGATGAATCATCTTTGCTGAACCTCCTAGCTTATCTTTTAGATACCAAAGACAAACTATATCTGTAGAACCCATGGTGATTTTGCAAGATGTATTGCCTGCCTTGCCCTTGCAGCAATTGTCAATGTCTGTTCTCAGCAAGGAGGGGAGGTGACACGGATTGAAGTCAACCCATTAGGCTGCATGTATTGATATGTCATGCAAACTAAAAGGTTGGTGTCGACCCATTAGGTTGCATCAATTGATCCTGTACACTTGGTACAGGATCTTTTTGGCTCCAGGAGCCAATTTCTTTAACTTCAGGAATCTATTCAATTGTGAAGTAACTAAAAATATCACCATCCAAAAAACCAAAACTATCCTGATCAATTTCTTTTTCCCCTTTCCCAGATTGATTCTTCCCTTCCTTCAAAATCAAATCCTCCTTTATCAACTCAGATAATAAAACTTCTATGTTTGCTTCATTCTTCTCACTTATTTATTTTTCCTGTTTGTTGTCAAAATAACTAACATGCTTCACTTCTCATTTTTTACTTAACTCTCTGTTTCTCAGATCTTCCTCTCATCTTCTATCTCCTCTGAATTAAATCTGCTTAGCCTCTTGTCCTATCATAGTCTCTGATCCGGGTTGAATTCTTCTTCTCTACACTTCACTCTCCCTCATTATTCTCTCTAATAATTTTTTTTCTTTATCTAGTTCTGGTTTTAGTTTCTTAGCAAAATAGCCTTCATTGAATAGTAACAAAGAAGAGTACATGATTTTCAAAGATGAACTAGTGAAATGAAAAGTGCATGACGGTCAAGGATGAGTCATCAAGTGAATGTCTTCAAGTCAAAGGTGAATTGCCTAAGACATAATGTTGATTGAAATGCAAGGTTAGGGAAATGGGTAAGTGCCAAGCTTAGAGTTTGAGTTTGAGTAGAGCATTTGATCTAGTCCGGGAAAGGTTATTGGAAAAGCATCAAATCTGAGTCAAATCTCCAGGAATGGTAGTCCATAATGTTGTCTTGGATGATTCAAGTGATGTTTGAAAATGAGGTTCAATTTCCACCTTGATTAGGTTTCACACAAAAGGAAAGTGAAATGTTGAGTAAAGCTGAGGAGTATTCAAAGCTTGATGGATATGGTAAGATTGGTCCATTGTGAGCTGAGCCCATGATTTGTAGTGTGACAACCAATTACAAAGAAAAAGAAAAAATTGAATCACAAAAAAACACTCATCAAATTGGCTTTCCCAGGTGGTAGAAAAACTGGAAATATCTTGGCTCAAAATCAGTGAGAAAACCAAGTTTTCCATCAATCAAACCAGCAAGACATTCTTCCAAAAAGATGAGGCCAATTTCAACTTGCATAGAAAGGTACACTGCTGTGACTAAGGTCCAGATTTGGACTGGGTAGGAATTTGATTTTGGTGCTTCAGATTACATTTTATGGAATTTATTCCATTTTGGGAAGGCTTCTCTCAACACAGAAACACTGAAATTTGGTTCAATATGCCACTTGATTGAATGCAACTCTCCAAGCGGATATAGCCCAACAAATTGGATGAAGGCTGCTTTGCAGATATAACTCTAAAAAAAGTTTCCATTCAAGTCTATTGCAGCTTGGTATAAGATCTGATTCAGCTAGAAATGGAGAATGGATACGAAGAAATAAATCATTCTGAACGCTTTTGAGCTACCCTTATTGCAGTCATATGGGCCACCCAATACTTCTAGCGGCTTGTGTACCCCAACCCCCCACTCCAATTACTGTTCAAATTTAAATTTTACTATTGGCCAGAAGGCTGCCAAGAAGTGCTCCATCATTCAGCTTCCAGAAAATTCCAAAGTTGAGTGATTGCTACAGCTCACAAATTACACTGAAATCTCCAAGAAAAAATTTCAGCTGTTTTGAGACAAAACAATATTACTACATGTCTTTAGAATCCAAAAACTAGTGTGGTTCTTCAAATCATTACAGATTCTGGTAAATAGGCTGAAGCTCATTGAAATGTTTCGCTCAAATATCATTTCATTCTACACAGGATTGAGGAAAAATTAATCCTTGAATGGTCTTGCAGGACCTTCAACTTTGTTTCTTACAATTATTGCATGTATTCCTGGGGATCCTTGGTGTGCAGATGGGGTGGTAAATCAATGAAAACCATAGAAGATTCTTCTTCCTCAATTTCAAATATATCTTCTATGTGGGCCATAGCAATAGTATTTGAGAGTGGCTATAGTATAAAATTGTTTGGGTGTATGGGAGTTGGAATGAGGCGGTGCTTGATTCTTTATTTCTCAATGTGGAAAGTAGCTTTCACTTTAAAAATAAATTAATGTGTGTGAGAAAGGCAGGCTTTTTTGGTACTGTGATTCCATCACTCAGATTCATAAACAGTGCATACCAGCTGAAACCAGAGAGTACATGTAAAGTATATATACACAAGTGGGTTTTAGCCCAAGTTAGAAATTTAAACATAGTTTTGGAGTGTGGATGGTGAGGTCCAAGGGTGGAGCGGCTTGTTTTGGAATTAGAAGAAGCATGATATTGAGCTGAAAGGGAAGAATTCCTGGGTTGAGCAACTACAGAGTCCCACATAGATTGCCAACTCACCTGCAGCTGCCAAACGTTTGGCAAGGAAATGGTGGTTGCTCTTATTTTAATTCAGCTGGAAAAGTGATAGGGGGCCCATACCTGCTTGACACAGCCCCTGCCAGTTTGAAAATGAATCCAATTGACACTTGTGACCTGAGATGGAAAAAAAAATGTTTGAGAGAATCCTGTGTTTAGTTGTAACTTACTGTGCTAACATGGTTTATGACCACAGAATGAATGGGAAGCTGTTTGAAATGAAAACTAACACTAATGGTTAGCCACCAGTTTCTGTAGCTTAGAAGCACTCTTGAATATGTCTCAGATCAGAGAATCTCCAATGTTTGGGCTTGTGGATCAGCTTGCCTTCAAAAGTCTCTAAGGATATATCTCAAGCTTCCATGACATTGTCTGGTATTTTGCCAGGATGGGTACTGTGGAAACAATAGTGAGATCCAAGTTGAAGATGATACCATTTTCACACTGGTCCATAAACTTGGTAATAAAAGAGATGAATCTTTCTTCAAAGGCTATAATAATTGTAACACATAATTATGATAAATTCTATTATTCCAGTACTCTTAATTGGTTTAACATGATAAGGTGATTAAAATTGATATAATAACCCCTTCAGAGTTTTATGAAACCCTCCAACACACCCAAATCCACTCTCCTGCACCTCCTCTTGATACTACTACCCATATCTGTACTAAAGAACCAGAAACCTGCCTGCTATCTACATCCCTTGCCTCCTCCTGAATATTCAAGCTGTGGGTTTCTTTGCTACTGTTGAGAATTGACGTCCATGTCTGTGACATTTGTAACTGCGGACTCCTGCGGTGTTCATTTCTAGGCTTTTTCAATGAAAAGTGCACTGGAGTTCTGGGCTCAGATCTCAAGACTGATCCATCAACCATCAATCTCAACTCTCTTTCTTGCTTCAACTCATACAATCTCAACATTGTCTACAATCAATATCAATTTTCTTCTTGCTTCAACTCATATGATCTCAACATTGTCTACAATCAATATTGATTGTCTTCTCATTCCACATCAATCTCAACTCATTCATCTCATCTATAGGACATCTTGTCATACATCCAACTGGGTGAGAAATGTGATGATGGCACTCATTCTTTCCTTGTTTTCTCTCTCATATTTTTTGACTTCCTTTTTACTAATCCTATCTTTTATATTAGTCCTTGTCCTACTTTCCTAGTTCTGTCCTGTTTCTTTTTATCTAGTTGTCTGTCAACTTATACTACAACATCAGGGTATGCTATGTGAGTATTTCTTTATAATAGTGATTTCCTTTATTATTTCTAGCTCCTTTGTCATAGTTCTCTGGTCTTTGTTCTCAAGTAATTCAATCATAGGTTCTTTAGCTACTGACCCCCCTTCTTTCAAGATTTCTAAATCCAGAGGGACCAACCTCAATTCTGCCCTCTCCGCGGCATTGATTACCTTTTCCAGAGGGGAACCTCAATGCCACTGGCACCATGAATTTTGCCTGGATTTGTTGGTATTGCAATGATATATGTCAGATTTGTGTATGAAATACTGGCTTGATTTCTATAAAAAGCCAGGTGCTATTGCTGTGCCGGCCAGATTGTCTGAATAATTATGTATATTATTCTTTCTGTAGTAGTGTCTAAACTATGCACAGAGGATAACCTAAGCTGCTTTTAATTGATATTTTTTTATAAAAATTAGTCAGTTTGAGAAGACTAGAAGCTAAACTTATAGCTTTGGCTATCTTTTTTTTTTTCTTTTGAGTTCATAATAGAAATATAAATTTCTGTTAAGAAGCTGGTAAGCACTTCAGCTGATTTGCTACTGTCAGAGGTGGTAGTCTTTCATAAACTGCTTTATAAGGGATATATCAAGGCCAATTATGGGGAGTTCTAAGTTAACTTGATAGTTATTCCAGTAAGAAAAGGTGGATTAGATAATAATAAGGAGATTAACACTACTCTGAAAGTAGGAGGAGGAGAATATTCAGAGTACTTAATAATTTTGTACTGCATGAAGATGCTTAGGATAAAATCCAAGCCTTGGAAGTGGCCTCCTTTTATATTCTAGAGTTCCTTACTGGGAGGTTCTAGAATGTTGTTGTAAATTCTTCTCTAATTTATTACACCTCAAATGCACTATGATGAAATGGAACTTTGTTTTGTATTCAGAAAAGTATGTTATATGTCCCCATGACCTCATTAAATGTATGTATAACCAATCACATTACAGTTTAATAGAATAATACTGGGAAATTACCACACACTTAGGTAAGTTCATTCTTATTAGCATAATTTGTTTATATTATATTGATGAAAATATAACTATTTTCTCTTATCTTTTTATGACAATCCCTTCAATCAAAATCTCATATGTTTATCCTGTTTCTACCAAGTACCTTTGAGTTATGATAAATTACTAGAGGGAGTAGGAATTTGGTTGTGGTTTGAGTGAGGTACCCCACCTAATTTTAAATGACAAGTTGATCTATCAACTAATATTTTAGAATATACAAGGGAAAAGCCCCGAAATTAGGGGATTCAAGGTGGATTTTATTAAGAGTGGGTGTTTTTTTGGGAGGGGGGAAATTAGCAAGAAGAATTATGGTGTAATTACATAAATTCCAATTGAAAAACCATCAGATGACACAAAAATGAAAGAAGAATAAATGAAAATGAAAATGAAAATGAAAATGAAAATGAAAATGAAAATGAAAATGAAAATGAAAATGAAAATGAAAATGAAAATGAAAATGAAAATTAAAATTAAAATTAAAAGTAAAAAAAAAAAACAAGGCCAAATAGCAACAAACAAAAATATATCACTGTTATTGAACACGTGAGAGAACCTCTTTGTAAACAATGTTTGAAGTTTGGTATGAAGGAGGGGCAGATTCTGGCTGAGGGATTACAACCTTTTTTGTGTGACTGGAATTACTTCAAGGAAGTGCAACATACAGTTGCCCTTGACTAAAAACAGGTTCAAGAAGCACAATACCAACATTTCCAATGGTCTGACCCTGAGACTTGTTGATTGGGAGAGAAAAAGCAAGATTAACAGGAAACTGGGTGCGTATTAGCTTGAAGGGGAGTCCAGTCTCCTGACTTGTGCCAATATGGTGTACATTATTTTTATTCACATCCAACATGCTTTTATTTGTTTTTTTACTTTCATTTTTTTTGGAAGGAACAGCGGATACAAAGGACAGACATTGCTGATGGCTGTCCTTTCCTGAGAGCAGGAATCAGCGAAGCTGGCTGTTCTCCGCTGAGGACAGCCAGAATCAATGGCGGCAACAGCCAGAATCAATGGCGGCAACAGCCATTGATGTTGATGACTCCTCTTTGCTGGGAGCAGCCATTGTCAATGGCTGTTCCCAGCGAGGAGGGCAGGTGACACGGATTGACGTCAACCCGTTAGGATGCATCAGTTCATGTGTCATGCAACCTAACGGGTCGAGGCCAACCCGTTTTTTTTTTTTTTTTTTTTTTTTTTTTTTTTACAGTGTAATTTTGCCATTGGCATTGCACACTATGAATATCAATTGTCTCGGACTACAAGTTTTTTAAGTTTGTAACAATTTGTTTGAGAACTTGGTGTTATGAGGACCTAAGTTCCTGTGAGTACGCGGTAATCTAGACAATTTGATCTACTGTGTAGTGGTGGGGGTGTGATGTTTTTAACCTTCTCAGGTTGGTTTATAAATGAGTAACGGGTATTGAAAATTGAAAAAGAGGTTTGGGGGTGAAGGGGACAACTAATAAGGAGTTTGCAATTGAAGGGGGAGGTGTAGTTGTCCTGGGTTGGAAGGGGTAGCGGCCAGGGGTTGGGCTTGCCGGGATTTGAACACCGGACTTGTCACTCTCTCAGGAGTGAGATAATTTATCGCACAGGGGCAAAACCAAGCTTCTGTGGGTGATGGTTACCGCTAGACCATCCAGGCCCTAACACCGACCCGTTAGGATGCATCAATACAACCTGTACACTTGGTACAGGTTTTGTTTGGCTCCAGGAGCCTATATTCTTAGTTCTATAGTAGATTATTATTTGTAGTAACAATACAGTATTTTATTGTATTTTACCACCAAGTCAGTGGATACTTTGGAGTGTCTCTAGGGATGTCAATATACTTCTGTAGCCTGAATTTGGTGGGCCACCTCGGTCTTGCTTGTGTATGTAGATATACCAGTAAGATGCATATGATATTGCTTTTGCGTGTTTGATGATGACTGCCATATGTGTATGTAGATTGCTTGGGATGTGATTGAAGCATGTTTGCTATCAGCACCCTGTCAAAACTTTCTAGGATAGGCGCACCAAGAACAAAAATGTCATATTTCCTTGTTTAGCCACGTAAATCAATGTTTGACAAGCGGTTTGAGCCATTTCAATATGGACGACTCCGGCGTGTATGTTAGGATTTCTAAATATGATGAAGCTTTTGTCAGGTGGTGCAAGTGGTGCCATGTTTCTGGATGAATTTTTCTACCAAACCTTTGTTCAATTCCAGTTTTAGTACAGGATTGAAGTCACCAAGGCGGCCGGAAGGATTTGCAAGGGCCTATTTGCCGTAAGTATATCAATGATGGATGACTTGATGAACCGTTGAATTCGTCGTTGATAAGCTTAAACATTTTTACTGTGGTAAACAAGTTGGTTCTCGACGGAAGGTTTGATGAGGTTTGTGTGAAGTAAGAGCATCTCCAGCAGAGATGGGACCGCGCGACTTTTTGCTAAATTCAGCGGGTTGTGCGGGAAAACAGGGGTCCAGCAGACCCGCTACAGGATGGGACTTGGATCAAATCCAATCCCATCCCTCATCCCAGCTGGCTACCAACCCCAGCCAATAGCGGCTTTCGACAGCCTGGCCAAAAGGTGAGTCCGGTCCATTCGATGTCCTCCAACCATCCCCTCGACGTCGACACTGACCACCAAATACTTCTCTCCAACAGAAAATATATCGAAGATATCCATTGAATCAATATCAATATGAACATCAATTCGATAGGTATCGGTAGCCGGGTCGGCGGTCGGTGAGGCGTAGAGGGTTGGTCTGGGTTGGATCGATGGCCATCCACCCCCGGCCCTATCGCCAGTCTGCTGTGGCACGGGGGGTGAAAGATCTGAGACAGATCTGTGAAACGCCCCTCGGCCCGCTAAAGCGACTTGGGTAGATCCCCAATGCTCTAATGCGTGAAGGTTGGTGGTTGTTGAGGCGAACGATCTATCTGTCACGTGGAGCTCAGATGGTGACATCTAGCTGACATGCGTCTCGAGCTTGGTGGTGCTACATACTTCCTCGGCTTCATTCCGAGAAGCTTTGAACTGCAACCACTTCACCTTGCTTCACTCAGAAACTCGAAAATTTTAGAAACTTGGGAACTTCGGCAACCCGCCACTTGCGCACATGGTCGTGATCGAGGGTAAGCTATCTTTTTTCTAAAGAGCATTACAAATCAACTCGGTAATGGATCTATCCTGCCCGGACGTATTCAGGTAAAAAATTTGCCTGTGAGGCATGCATCAAGGGACATCGATCAAGCAACTGCGCTCACACCGATCGAACTTTGGTGGAAATCGGAAAAAAAGGTAAGCGGTTCTTGTTTCTTTCTTTTCTTTTTTTTTCTTTCAATCCAGCTATCATCCGTCTCGACTCTTACTTACTGATGCTCATTTGTCATATCCGACAATAATCAGGTAGACCACCCACTCAGTGTGCTCATTGCAGAGAGTTGAGAAGGACCAGTAGGGTACATTCGAAGTGTATGTGCGGTGACCGACCCGCCCGGAACAGTTGAGTGATCGGATCCCTATCCATTCCGAACTTGATTCATCCCCTTTCTTTCCATTCTCCCCGTGAAATCCTCTAGCATTTCTCATCAAACAATTCTATCAACATATCCTTCTGAACACAATACGCCCAATCATTCCGTACCTTTTTAGCACGTCGACTGAGGGTACTGCCAAAAGGTACAAGTAGCCTACTTGAACAAGATGAAGACGACACCATCCAACTCGGTATAGTGCCATCCCTCCCCTCTGTTCTTACGTCTAGGATCTGTACGACCTCTCTCCGGCACTAATGAAAACTTATATCAACATGTACCTATCACGATCCTAGTTAATCAGATCCTCAACCCGTGCACATGTTCAACCGGCGGTAAATGCTGTTGTGCAGCCCCAGCACATCCAACAATCGGCACAAGGGCTAAAAATCCTAAGAAAAAAAGTGGCCACACCGATACCCCGCGATCACGAAGTAGCGAGGCACAGCCGCTCATTCTATCACCCTCAACATCAAGTTGCTGTGCGGGTTCAGCTTCCACTGAGCTCATCAACGTCAACAACCAAAGCGGCCCTAGTCGTTCACTTCCATTAACAATCACCACCACATTTCACCCTTACACGGCCAATAATACCTTGCCCTTACCACCAATCTCTTCTACCTCTTCAAGCCATCCAAATACGGTTCCCGAACCGTCATGTAACATCGCTATCACTCAAGATACCTCCACTTTTGAGTCTTCATCTTTCAGTACTCAACCAGCATTATTTGCTCCTCGAACAGCTGGGACGGCCCTGTGCTTTTGTGGTATTCATTGCCCCTGTCCAGGTAAGATTCTTGAGAGTGCTATCTTTTTTGCATGCCATCTAGGGCTGGCCTCTCATCATCTTTGTTTCATTTAATTTTTATATCCCTATAGGTTGTGTTTTGCACGACCCTTTAGGATTGAAGTTTCAACCGGGCTCAGACGTACAATGCCCTACAAGCATGAGGAACGCAGAAGGATGTATTGCTGGACTCGACTTACCCACCGTAAACGGCCTCTTGAACCTCTCCCCAATCTCGGAGAGTTTCCCAAAAACGCACAACCCCGGAATCTTTCCGCAATCTTTGCCAACATCGCAAATGCAAATACCTGGTGTGAGTGAAACGTTTGGGATCCCTTCTACCTCAACAGGAACGTCCTCGTCTTTGTTAGAGCAGATCGCAGAGAATGGACGATACACTCAAACCTCTCCACCGATTTCCGGTGCCGGCTGTTGTGATAGTCGTCCACAAAGCTTTGAGACCAACACGAACTTGGTTGGCGGTCGTGCTGTCGGTGGTCAACGCCATGGTTTTCAAAACCCAACGAACTCAAATACCCTTTTTAGTGGATGTTGTAACGCGCAAAACACGTTCCAACTGATCCCTAATCCTGACATCCAGGTCGGATGTTGCGGTGGAAGCAGCGACAATAGACAACAAGAGGCTCATGACTCACGCAGATCAATCGGTGGATGTTGTGGATCAAATTCAGCCCTCCCTGCTCAATCGGATCGAGGTCCTAGCATCAGAAGTTGCTGCTCCTCTCAGTCCATTCTGCCGGATCTTGGGCAGTCGCAGTCTGTCAGCCGGAATCGAAACTTCAGTCAGTCGACAGCCTCTACTGATTCCAGTTATCTCGCCAGTGAACCTCTTGATCTACCTTCTCTTTCGTCCACTCAAGGCAATCCCCTCCAAGACCATGTCATCTAACCTTCCCCCCCCGCCCACACACACTTACCCATTTATATTCATCCGCATTACATGAATCAAATCCTAAGCTGCCAGTTCGTGTTTCACTTTTTTATCGTTGTCGTCTTTGCTCATCACAAAATATGGAAATCTTAATACGACAATACCACGAAATATGTAAATCTTAATAGAACAATATGTCTCTACTCAGCAATAACCTTCCTCAAAAGAATATGTACTTAGTAACTGATTCCCCGGAAACTTTTATTTCATTTTTGAATATGGATGAATCGTGCCACTTTGTCCTTTTTTTTGTATTTCCTATCTTCCTTTCATTGTTGAATTAAATGCCTTCTAATAACTCCAATTGGATGCTATGTTTTACCAACCCTTTTTACTTGAGTTCATTTTTGTGTGGAGTATGAAAGTGTATCATGTATTTATTGTTTTGTTTATTGTTTGTCTTGCACAATGTTTGATTTAGCCAAGATTCAACATCTAGCTTTTTTACTTTGTTCTTGTATTAAGGTGGGAGTTCCTTAGTTTTTGTCTTTATACAGCCAACTAATCCAAAGTCACTTGCAACTGTAGCTGTGAATACTGAAACTTATAGCTGCAGCAGCCAAAATTTTGTGCAAAATAGCTAAAATCTTGAGACTTAAATATGTATATGCAAATTGTGTACTTGCATATTTAACCTGGTGAGTACTGGCACATACTGTTCAAGCCCTCACTGGCCTGGACTCCTTTCCCCTTTCCTCACCAAAATGAGACACCTGCTTCAAAACCAGTCAATTAGATGTTGCTAAATCCCAAAAATTAAATAGCCAATAGTTTTGGAAAATCCACATTTTCAAAAAGGTTGGATCTTTCCAAACCATTTTATTATATAATAGTAGATGTGGCCATATTTGATACCCCCTAATGTCTTTTATTCAATAATTTAATAATAATATTAACTGTAATTTTGTCTAAGAATTCAATTTTTCATGCTAAATTAGGTAGCACTGACTCAAACCAAACAATGTTGAGTTGTATTTTAGTCTACTACCATGATGTATCACCAGTTTAACCATGAGCACTGCCACTACTAATCAAAATCCTGATAGCCACAAGTATTTGTAGCCTACACTACAGACAAATAGGTGATGCTTTGGCTTGCAGCATCACCCAACCCAAAAGCCTTGGCTCAGCTGATGTTGCAGTCCAAAGTCACCACTATTTGTCTTTAGTGCTATTTTTCAAAGGCATGTGGTGAGAAAAAGGACAAGTGATGAGGTTGTGATGAGAAAAAGAAAAAAAGAGGCACCTGATGGTGGTGCCAGAGAATGACAACAAAGATTCTGGAATTTCACACCTCTCAGGTCTCTTTCTTTCCCTTTCCCTCAGCTGTCTCAAATTTCTTTCCTCCAGTTGAATATGAATGTCTCACCTTCTTCCCCACAACTTGTCCTCCATGTTTTAAAGCTTAAATATCCCCTGCTTAGATACAAATCAAGTCATCTGTTCTCTGCACCAGTTCCCTGAGGTCACTAATACAACCTCTTGTAGTGTGAGTGCTTTTCCACCACACAAGCCAAGCCCACTTTGAGGGCTCTCTGTTTTTGTTCTTGTTCTCTGAGCTTTTTCCTTGATACTTTGTTTTCTCTCATCCTTCTGGGCTTATTCTTGTTTTCAAACATGATGTATAAGCATCAGTCATTGTTTCAAGTGAGGTTGGACTTGGGAATACTACATTTCAACTGGTGGCGGTTGCTTGAGTTTTTCTTGCCGTGGTATATCACATTTCCCAACAAAGTGGTGTACAAAAAGCATTGATGAGCTTAAAAACGAGTGGCCAAGAAGACATGGTAATTGCATGCATTGAGTGGATTCAACCTGGACGATAGTTGCTTGCCAACGACTCGGTTTCTTCTGAATCCGTCTACTTGTAAGCTTTTAATCTCATCAGCAAGATCCCTTCGTCAAAGGTTTGGATTTCTCTTATCAATCAGTCCCGTTTGTCAAGAATCTTTTAAACAAGTAATTTTTCGACAATCTCCTTCCATTGAGTCAGTCAGAAAGATGAGGACCTTGGCGAATTCGTAATTTAAAAATTCGTCATGAAAAGGAAGTCAAAGCTCACTTAGATACAAGATTTAGTTACATAGAAGAAACCAGTAGTGAAATATCTGGAGGAACTTAACCGAAGACTGTGGATTAAAGAGGTGCCTTTCACATACAAGTCTTGGTGCGAAACAACAAAACTCGAGCTGTTGGGCTTTCACAGGTCAGTGACAGATTCCTCTACGTGTACAATCCCAGACTGTTCCATCACATCAACATCAACCTGTCAACAACCGCACACTCATCTTCAAGAACTTCCCCCATGGAACAACAAAAGGCTCTTCCTCGTCAGCCCCCTCCCTTCTTTTATTTCTCTCTCTACCTGGAGGTACACTGTTTGGCTTTCTAACTACCCATCTTCTCTTATCCGCTACTTTCCCTTCTACAGGTGAACTTCTTGCCGTCGTCCAATATCTTAGATCTAAGGCCGAATTGAAAACCAAGACAGGCGTTCTTGAAGGAAAGGTCAGAAAATCCATCTTTCTGGTTAAGTTTTTCTTGAGAAAAATCCTGATCGATTATACCAACCTGTTTGTTTCCTCCTATACTTCTGTCATAATAGCGACATGATTATTTCAAAGGAAAAGCAGCTATCAAGGCCTTACTCTCACCATCATATGCAAAGATTCACCCAAGCAATTCACCGCCAATCACAGATGAAGCAGCGGCGACGGCGCTACTGAACACGATCATACCCTATGCGTTTTTCCTACGAGTCGAGCGGACCTCGCAATCAATAGCAGGTGCGAAGGTCCTACAGATCAACCCCGCCCAGCTATTCGATGGCGAGAGCTACTATGCCTGGCTCTACGACGGGAACCAGTTGATGGTCATTGCTGGTGCCGCACTCATGGTCCTCGTCGTCCTGGCTGGTGTCATGTTCCCCCTCTGGCCGATGAGCCTCCGGATCGGCGTATGGTACCTCTCCATGGCCGCCCTCGGCTTCGTCGGTCTCTTCTTCGTCATCGCCATCATTCGTTTGATCCTTTACATCATTACCTGGATCGCTGTCTCCCCCGGGATTTGGTTGTTCCCTAACCTGTTCGAAGACGTCGGATTTGTTGAGTCTTTCTTCGATAATTGATCGATACCATTTGCACTCCATATGACAACTTGACTGAAACGACTCTCTCGTTCTGCTAGGTTGACTCATTCATCCCACTGTGGGCTTGGGACATCCCTCCACCCAAGAAAGTAAGTACCTTCCTTTTGTCTCTTCCCTCCGAAATCCAAGATTTCCCATCATTTACAATCAAAACAAAAATGCTGGCCCCCGCTTGTTTTTTTAGGTAAAGAAATCGAAGGCAGAGAAACAGGCTGAGAAAGAGCAGAAGAAGGCCAGCAAGAAGAACAAGCTAACTACCGGTGCTACAGAAGCCACAGCAGCAAGTAGCGGGAATGACACGCCTGCCAAGGAAGATTAACCTTTTAATCGTTTGTTGTTGTCAAAACACATGTAGACTACGGGAATTCATGGAAGACTGCATATCCTTACCTTCTCATCCTTGTCCCCCTCCCCTCGCACACTTTCTGCCGTTCTATTATCACGCTTTCCAAAACTCTACGTGTTTCTCCATTTATTTGTGTCAAACATTTCAATAATTCTTATTGCTAGAATTCGAGGCCTTTATTGTCCTCATCTCTCTCTCTCCCTCATCATCACATCACGTCTTGTTCTCATGTTTCTTTTTGGGTTTTTGCTCTTTTTAAATGAGGGTATATAAAATCATAATTCGGTTGCGACACCGATCCAAAAAAAAAACTTCATCTGTGAGTTGGAGATCAAAATGTTACTAACATAGCTCCTTCCATTAACTTACTTGACGTATTCACTGTTTGGTAGCCCATAGCAAAAAGACAACCAGGATGACTTGTTATGTTTCCATCAAACCTTGGACGGGGTGTTTTTTTTTCATAGTATGGGTTTATGGGCCCAAAACCCCTTTTCTGCCTTGGGTTTTTGCCCTCATTAATTCCCGTGCCCACTCCATTCCTTCATTCTGCCTTGACTTCTACCAACCAGCAACCTCCTCCAGCATCCTTACCAGCAACCTCGATTGGAATCCAAACAAGAAACGTTGATGGTTTTCCAATCTTACGCACCCGCAACAAAAATTACGGCCGTTCGTATGGCGAGTCAAGGATATTCCCATTCATTCATCTGCAACTTGATCGGCTACAACGTCTCCCGACAGTCGTTCAAACGCTGGAACGATCTGTACAGACAGACTCGATGTGTGATCCGTGACCCAGAAACGTACGAGGCCCGTGGTCAATCAGCGACACTTACCACTGAAGAAATCAAGTTTATGATTGATCTTGTGCGGGACGAGCCAGGTTTATTTTTAGGTGAAATCCGCGAAAGGCTGTATGATTCAAGCGGAACTCTGCTCAGCATCCAAGCAGTGCATCAAAATCTTGTCCACCGATTGTCGATAACGCTTAAGAAGCCTGGAACGTGTAATTCTAGGAAGTCACTGGTGGCGAAGTTTGCGTGGATGGAGAAGATGGAATTCTTTCCAGCTAGTTGGCTAGTTTTCACTGGTAAGATATACATCTTCAACTCATTTGTTAAGAAAAAATTACTCATCTCTACATCTCATTTTGTAGATGAGAGTTCTTTCTGCGACACCGATCTCTTGCGAACATTTGGACGATCCACACGAGGAACTCCGGCAGCTCGATTCATTGTGAATCAAAATCCAGATCGGATAAGTCTGTTACCTGCCATCTCGCTTGGAGGGCTACTTGCTCTCACCACAACAGCCGACACGTTCAACGGAAGGAAATTTGAACATTTCCTTCAATTTGACTTGGTCAGTTTACTTTCTCATGGCTCATCAGGTCATAGATGCTGACATAAAATGTAATACAGCTTCCTCGCATGAATCGCTACCCGGGACCAAACTCTGTCCTTGTTTTGGACAATGCCGCAATACACCGAGGTCAGCGAGTCCGCCATCTGTGTTCCCAGGCAGGAATCCACCTAATGTTCCTGCCACCCTATTGTCCCGAGTTCAATCCGATTGAACTCGGGTTTGGAGTCATCAAGAGCAACCTCCGACACACTCAAGCTTTAAACAGCTCGGTCGACTCCAGATGGAAGGTACGACAAGCTGCTGCGGAGGTTTTGACCGCCACCTTCTGCTATAGTGTCTTCAAACACTGCGGCTACTGTGTAGCCATCTAACCGAGTCATTTTTTTCCTTGTTTTTATACGTTTTGTATTTCTTTTTTGTCTTTGTCGAGTCCTTTTTTTCCCCTTGTTTTTAAACATTTTGTATTTCTTTTTTGTCTTTGTAACTCCCTTTCATTCCACTATCAAACCCACAGCCACTTTTTTTTTGTTCACATGACAGATATTTAAAACAGGTTTTAAAATGAAAAACAAGTGAAACTGTCAACAGATTGTTGACTAAATGATTACTTTACAGTATTTTTTTAATGAGATTTTTTTTGAGTAATTCAGAGTTGATTACTTGGTTGAAGAGGTGCAGATGATCAATTGAAGTATGGTTAGAGTTACAAATACAGGAGCCAATCAAACAATTATCATGGGAGGCCAGAATGACATTGACTCATTTAGATGAAGGAAGGGTACAAGCAGGTGGTGGAGCTTGGTTTTATTTGGACAGACAGTTTGATTAAAAAGTAAAAGTAAAAGAACAAAAGGTTCTTTTAAAAGTAATAAAAAACTACATCTTGAGGAGATGTTTCTCAAACCTGGGTACATTGTCGATCAACAAGGCAATGATGCCATCGCTGAGCCCCCATCGACTCATCTTGGCTTCTGTGATTGTTTTTGACTTGAACAGCTTGAAGCTGGTGATATCATTATCAACCAGTATTTCCGAAACCTCTGCTCGTCTAGAGGAGGGAATTTTGCAGTAGTCAAGATATTCATTCATGGTGGTGGTGTCGGGTTGTTCAGATGACTGAGTCCCATCAGAATGGGAAGGACTGGGGATTTGTTTTTTATTTTGAAGCAACTGGGCTATTATTTGCCCCATCTCGCTAGAGGTTGAGTCGATCGAATCGCCAGCCTTTCGTTTCTTTGAGCTACGATTCACATAGGAGAGCGACGTGGGTGGGGACGTAAGGCTCACACCGGCTGTACCATCATTCTGAAATGATATAAACAAATATTAGCTTAGAAAGATGATTGATTCAAAAGGAAGCGGACTCACCAAATCCTTAGCCCAGGATTGAGTAGCTGCAGTGGTGAGTGGAATTTAGCGGTTAGGATTGCAAGGATCGATGAAAATAGGGTACGAATTATCGTATTTTTTGTTTGGTGGGTGGGCTTTATAAAGCCTTTCCATGTGTAAATTGATTGTGTCGAAGTCGCTGGGAGAAAACTCAGGGTCGTTGTTGAGGGAACCTCTGGGGATCCTAGACAACGATGCTGTCCTAGCAGCTTCCATACTTAAGAGGTGGTTTTGAACCTCAGCCGCAGCAGTTGCCCGTTTCTCGATATCGCCAGGGCTGTCCATCGAAAGCTTTAAGCCAGCGCTGATATGCTCTCTGCCTAAGCTAGCGGCAGAGTCGATCCAATGGTTGTACGAGGCATCATCGGTGATGCAATAGTCAGATTTGATAGTGAATTCCGGCAACGACGGGCAGCGAAGAAGCGAGGCATGCCAATCGATTTTCGGATTACCAGTCGAGATCGAATTGCGAATCAAGGGCCCAGAGCCATCAAACTGATCGTTGCATTTGACGGCAACGAGTTCCTGAAAGCTGTCGTAAGCGGTTTCTTGAGCGACAAAATCGATGTTGAAAGATTTCTTTGATCCAAGGGCCTTCCACGCCGTTTTGCCTTTATCTTGTTTAGCGTAGTACAACTTGAACGAGGTTGAGCAGGAAAACTGCTGACGAAGCTGTGAGAATAAAAAAAAAAACATTCGATTTAGCTAGAGAAGAAACAGGAATGATTGGTACTTACCACCTCGTTCTCCATCAGATTCCTTTCAAACAGATCGACTCCCAACGCGGCCATTACAGGATGAGTTTGTGGCCGGAGTTGAATTATTTGACTCGGGAATTCGACAGCGGTCATCAGGTGGTTTCTGACTTACTGGTCAGAAACCAATCTGCCAATTAAAACTCCAACGCGGGCTTCGGAATCCCATACTTTGAAAAAAAAAAAAAAACCCCCGTCCAAGGTTTGATGGAAACATAATAAGTAAACATCACGCTGAAGCTCCTCAGGACGACTTGGTGACATGAAAAAAAGTTTAGTAGACTATTAGTTGACCGCATGGAGCAGAAAAGCGGAGCATTCAAGAGACAGCTTTGGAACCAAAAAATTGGCTGTCAACTACTGGTGTACCTTCATCCTTTTTGGTTCTCCTGCGATCCAGTTGAAAATTAGAGATAACAACTATCAAAGAAAGAAAGAAAGAAAGAAAGCAGAATATGATAATTTACCCGACATTTATCATCTGAATCTTGAATGAGGGCATAGTGTTATGTAGTAGTATTGATCGAAATCAATGTGTGACTTTGAAAAATTACAATGCCCCCTTTTCCTGTGAGGTGGTTTTGTTGCTGGGAGTTATTGGATGACAAGTGACTTGGGTCTATCTCCGCAGTTGGGGAACAATTATCTAAATTCAATCTTAACTACACTCTATTGATAGCAGATGTGCTCTATTAGACACTGGAGACTTTGACTCTAACACCAGTATTGATAATAACCTTAATGTTTTGTTTTGTTCATTTTTCCTGTCTTGGCAGGCTGAAAATTTCCAAATTTACTTGAACGGATTCAAAGCGTCTCCGCAGGAGTTTCTATCCCTCATTTGAGAACCTAAAGCCTAAAACATGTGACCCACAGCATTCACCATTCACGGTTGGATTTTAGATTTTTCACTTATTTTCCAGCTCTAAGCACTATGCAGTCTAGCTCATGGGTTCGGTTGCAAAAGAGGTTGCCCATTGGCTTAGCCTTAGCCCTGCCAAGGATGAAAATTTTGTGTTGGCGTCAATTATATTTCTCACAAATATGTTTAGGTTGATAGCACACTATGTTTAAGCAATGTTTCATCCAGTTGAAGAGGCCATAAATGTGATGAAAGGGCTATGTACACATGAAAGGGATGTGTAAACATGAAAGGGGTACTTACACAGGCATGTACCCAGGAAGTGCTAAATTTTGAAGCTGGGCAAAATAAACAAGAGACAGAGGCTGATTCCAATGCTGCCAAGTTCAGATTAATGTGTGTTCTACTTTTACAATGTTTTTCCAAAGTTCAATGAAAAAGATAAGAAACAGCTTAGCCAGGTAAGGAAATAAATATCTTTCAGATCAAGAAAGAGACATCAAGCTAATTATTTTATCTTGTAAATTGATTGCATAAAACATCAGACAAAAGCAAAAAGAAAAAACTCTTTGTTTTATCTACTATAGAACTAAAAGAATAGGCTCCTGGAGCCAAACAAAACCTGTACCGAGTGTACAGGTTCAATTGATGCAACCTAACGGGTCGACGTTGGCCTGTTAGGTTGCATGACACGGATCACGGATCTCGGCGTCAATCCGTGTCTTTCTACAAGTCCCTCCCCCCAAAATTGGGGGCTATGTACTTGTTTCTTATAAATAAGAAGGAGGCTAATCTGTTTAAATCCTCAATTTATACTTGGTTAAATCTAATGATCTGGTACAATTGAAATATTAATTTATGGAACTCTTACAAGATGATAGTCATGACCAACCAAATATCAAGAAAGGTTATATATAAGCTTAGGATAGTGATGTCCCACCCCTGTAAAAAAAGCAAGTATATAGTTTATATTTGAACCTTCATTTTCATTGGAAACCCAATACCAATATCTGAATTCATTTGTCCAACAGCTTAGTGATGGTTCACCCATCACATCATATATTTCAGAATATGAGCCTCTAGTTTCTGCTCACTTTCATTATTCCTGTTTCTGTCCCTGCCACCTTTCCCCATTCCAGTTCCTTTTCCTTTCCCCAGTACCTGTTCCTTTTCCTCTTCCTGTCACCTTTCCTGTTCCTGTTTATGTCCTGTTCCTGTTGTTTACTCTCTATTCCCCCTTTGGCTCTGGTTGAGGGGGCTCTCTAGTTGGGTTTATGAGTCAGCTCTCATATTTGAAATAGAAATGATCAAGTCTGAGTTGAATTCATCACTTTCTGCTTCTTGGTCCTATCCCTGTATCCTTAAACAGAGTTCTCCCTCTTCATTGCATATCCCTTAAGAGCTCAAAAATCAACATTAAAGTGTATGTAGACGTTTCCAAGGGGACTCTTCACTGAAGGATATATAGGGTAAATTGGCCAATGGGCAAGGCAATAATCCCTGGAGAGAGATTTCTAGAAACCACCTATAGTAATTGAAGCTAGCTCAGTAGGATTTCAAATCATTTTTCTCTTCTCTTTTAAACATGAAATAAAGGAAGAATAAAAAAGACATAAAAATCAGGAAATAAGGAAATAAGGGAGAGATGAAGTGAAGAGAGGGAGGGAGCTTACCTAGCTCTGTAGAAATTCAAAGAATTTTTCTCTACTGAGACAGGAGGAATTTGAGCTGGGTAAAAGGTGCCTAAGTGTTCTCCTTGAATGTGCTTGTGGATTCAGTGTGATCTGGGTTGTGAAAGCCATCATATAGAGGGATTCACAGTGTACCAGAAATGTTGAGTTCAGGGAGATCCTTGGATTTATCTTTTAAAATATTAACATACAGTGAGTTTACCCATTAGATAACAGAGATTTAATTTTCCAAATCTCCTTAAACCATATTTGTCTTGAGATATTTTATAGTTTTGGGTCTATTTTTAAGTAATTCTTGAGAACCATCTCAATAATCAAGGTGTCTCATTCAAGACTCTTCTTTTCTCCAAATCTTTAATACTCTAATACCTTCATATTGTTCCTAAAAAATGATGCTTCTTGGTTTTGATGTAAGGAACCAAATTTTGATATTCAGCCTACATTAAACCATCCCAATCTTATCATATCCAAGATTCCTCCCTCTCTAGGTTTCTATTGAGTAGGCCAATTCCTCAGAGAATACAGTACAATGCACCGCTATCAGCACAATGATTAAGTCATTCAACTATATTTCTTCTTATTATCTCTCCATACTTTGTTTGTAAGTATCCCTTATAGGAATTATCTGTAGGCATTGTTTCTAGCTAGCTATATCTATACAATAGTGACAGCTCATGGAATTTATATGGGATTTATGTTTCCCTGATTGAGCTCAATTTACTTAAAAAGTGATTCATTGTGTCCCAGTTTAATTGGCATACCCTCAACCCAGTTAATCATACTGACAGTAAACAGGGATGAAGTGTTGAGTGTGTCTGCATAGCAACACAAAAAACCAGAGAATAGTATTTTCAGCTATGTGTATGAAACACTGTCTTTATGTCTATAAAAAGCAAGGTACTATTAATACACCTAGATTTTTTTTATTGAAAGACAAAGACCAGAAGACAAATAAAAACAAGGCAAGAAAACAATGGTAAGAGAAAAAACGCAAATGAAAAAACCTTTAGCTCAAGAGACAGTATATAAGGAGATGAAAAACTTAGAGAATGATTGAAAAAGATAAGATAATGAAATAGAAGTAGATACTGGTTAGTTATCATTGGTCAAGGTTTGAGGAATGAAGAGAATAAGAAACAATATTTTTAGGTAACAATATATAATATAAATAAGAGAAAAATAATGGTTAAGAGATCTGAAGTGGCAATACTGAAGTGAACCATATAAAGATTAGTAATGGAGGACTATAAGAAAGAGAAAGATGAGAGAGTGAAATGCTTGGTGGTGCATTTTTCACCAAGTTGGCAGCTATAAAAGCTGGCCATTTTACAGCTGCTCCAAGGATGAAGCAAGTCTTGATGAGAAGGTTTCCAAGTGTTGATCTTTAGAAAAGACAACTGAGAAGTTGTGAGCAAGGGTGAAGAGCAGCAGTTCTGCTGATGAGTCAAAGAGATCAATGAGAGTGAGGTTTTAGGGAGATTCTAGTGGTACAGTCTTCTGGATTGATTAGGGGTAAATTGATGAGATCTGGAGTCACAGGGATAGTGCAGACAGTTCACCAAGTGATTTGGAGATAGTTAGAGCACAAGTTTCAACAACTATCACTGTGCTCATCAGGTTATCTGAATAATTATGTATATTATTCTCTCTACAGTGCCCAAACTATTCACAGAGGATAACCTAAACTCCCTATAATTATTTGATATAAAAATAAGTTGTTTGGAAAAGACTAGCTGCTAACCTTATAGGTTTGGCTATTTTTTTCTTCTTATTTTTGGGTAATTATAGAAATATAAATTGCTGTCAAGTAGCTGGAAAGCACTTGAGCTGATTGGCTACTTTAAGAGGTGGTAGTCTTGCAGCCAGAAACTGCTTTGTAAGGAGATTATGAGGCGTTCTAAGGTAATTTGAGACTTACTAGTAAATAAAGGTGGATTGGATAAAAATAAGGAGATTAAAACTTCTCCAAAAATTAGGAGGAGAATATTAAGAGTACTTACTAATGTGGTACTAGGTGTATATGATGAGGACCCAATCCAAGGCCAGGAAATGGCCTCCTGTTATATTCTATAGAGATCTTCAGGAGAAGGCTCTAGACTGCTTTAATGAATTCTGCTCTAATGAATTAAAATCCAAATGCACTATGATGCAATGTAAGTTTTTTTGTTTGGAGAAACATAGTTTCTATGTCTCCATGACCTTGTGACATGTATGTATAAAAAATCACATTATGGGCCAATATTTTATATGATGAAATAATACTGGGAAATTACCATGAACATGGGTAATTTCATCCTTATTAGCATAAATTTATTATTCTTATATCTTATATTAAAACAGAATTATTTTCTCTGAGATTTTATGGTAAGACTTTTGATCCATATTTTATATGGTTATTCCTTTTTTCTTACCAAGTACCTTTGAGATATGATAAATTACTAGAAGGAGTAGCAATTTAGTGGTGGTTTGAGTGAGTTTTACATTATAAATTGATTTCATCCCATAATATCTTAGGATAAGTTATTATTTACAGTAGTAATACAGTATTTTTATTATCTTTTTACAGCCAAGTCAGTTCTTAGAATACTCTGGAGTATCTCTAGGGCTGACAAGTATAAAGACCAAGAATGATTGGGACTCCTTAATCAAGAGTCCAACAGGCCGGTCCCCAGCTGGATGTACTCCATAACCAATAGGATGCTTTATGGAAAAACAGCCCTACCAACATCCAACCCAATCTGATATCTTACTGGATTGTTGTAGGATTTTCCAAGAGTAACGGCTGTCTGACAAGTGGTACCTTCTTCTCCCCCATGCCTGTGTGTCTCGATATTCCTGAGTCACAAGAGGGTCTCGATGGACGTCCTGAAGTCCCAGGGAGCGCCCGTCAGGGGTGTGGTCGGGGTGGAGACGCGCTGTGAGCGAAGACCGAGTTGGTAGTGGTTGGTTGCTTGCGTCATTTGCCACTTTCTCCAACCACCAAGGCTGTACTCGACCAAGAACCACCCACGCACCACAATACACAGGAAAGAACGGAAATCGGCATCTCGGAATGGAAGAGATCGGGATTCAAATCGATAAGGAGGCAACTGTAGTAAATCATCCATTCAGGAATCTCTCATCAACATTCGCGATAAGAAGTCGTTCACTCATCAGAAATCATTTCATGTTCCCAGGATCCTACCTTCCCCTCGGTTCTTGATGAGAAAGCTGTCCTGGCGGCTCAGTTACATTCCGAAGATGACGTGTACATGAAATTCAAGAAACTTCAGAAACATCTCGAGTGAGTTATAAAGCCCCCAAGCGTTTCCTTCAGTCACCAGAGAACTCGGGCGTCATGTTGGTTACTAACTGACGATATCGTGTATTGGTTTACAGATTTTTAGAATTGCAAGAAGAATATATTAAAGACGAACAGAAGAATCTGAAGCGAGAATTGTTGAGGGCACAAGAGGAAGTGAAACGAATCCAATCGGTCCCATTGGTGATCGGACAGTTCCTCGAGCCGATCGATCAATTCACTGGGATCGTGGGTTCGACGACCGGATCCAACTATGTCGTCAGAATCCTGTCTACGATCGATCGAGAGCTACTGAAGCCATCCAGTTCGGTTGCTCTCCACAGACACTCGAATTCACTGGTTGACGTTCTTCCTCCCGAGGCTGATAGTAGTATCAGTATGCTTGGTGCTGAGTCAGTGTCTCATTATCATCACGAATTCATAGCTTTGATCGCGTGTGGTTATACTCACCCTCTTAATCAAAACAGTGAAAAACCCGATGTGACATACAATGATATCGGAGGGATGGACATTCAAAAGCAAGAGATCCGAGAAGCTATCGAACTACCGCTCACCCATTTTGACCTCTATACGCAGATTGGAATTGATCCACCTCGTGGAGTACTACTCTATGGTCCACCTGGAACGGGGAAGACGATGCTGGTGAAAGCGGTTGCTAACCATACAACGGCCTCGTTTATCCGTGTCGTCGGCTCAGAATTCGTTCAAAAGTATCTCGGAGAAGGTCCGCGAATGGTCCGAGATGTGTTCAGATTGGCCCGTGAAAACGCACCGGCTATCATCTTTATCGATGAAGTTGATGCCATCGCCACCAAACGATTCGACGCTCAGACCGGTGCTGATCGGGAGGTCCAGCGGATCTTACTGGAGCTGTTAAACCAAATGGATGGATTCGATCAAGGTAGTAATGTCAAAGTGATCATGGCTGTAAGTACCTTGATTCACCTCACACTCAGATTTTTTTTTACGCGCTTGTAATGGAGATTCTCATATGAATAAGTTTTTGTTTGGTTAGACTAATCGAGCAGACACACTGGATCCGGCTCTATTGAGGCCCGGAAGATTGGACCGGAAGATCGAGTTTCCATTACCTTCCCGTCGGGAGAAGCGACTGATTTTCCAAGCTCTAGCGAGTAAGATGAGTTTAGGAAATGATGTGGATCTTGAAGATTGTCAGCCAGGTTTTCATTTATTTAGTCTTACTAAGATCACCTTGTTTTTTTTTTTTTTTTTGATTAGTTAATGTTGATTGATTTTATTTTTTTTCTCTTTTGGCCTATAATTCAGATGTCCAGAGGCCTGATAAGTTATCCTCGGCGCAAATCTCTCAAGTTTGTCAAGGTGCTGGATTACAAGCCGTTCGAAAGAATCGATACGTTATCTTACCGGTCGATTTCGAGGAATCCTGGAAATCGGTCGTCAAGAAGGGAGAGGATACTCACGCATTCTATAGATAATGATCTTTATATTCGATCTTGAAGAAACTTGCTACTCATCTCTTCCATGTTTTTGCAATGTAAGAATAATGATCGTTTAATAGAAGAAGAACAAACAAGACAATGTGAATTCTTTTGTTTGGCCTACCAATTCTATCACACGAGGTTTGATTGTTGAATTTTGTTGGATACAGTCTGGCGGCTTGGGAGTGAATCAGGAAAGTTAGAGAGAGACGCTAGTATTGTCAAGGGATGGATGTAAAAGCCGAGTTAAACAATTAACCTAAATGTATATAGAGACACTTTTATCTAAGCTTTGCATGAAAAGGGTTTCTGATTTAGCTCATTGAATCTTACTAATAAACTCTATGTGTCTTTAATGCTCTGTTGGATAGATTTATTTGAATTAGTCAATCATCAATGAGAAAACAACAACCAACTTGATGAGCTGTAAGGAAAGGTACATATTTATTTACATTGTGATGAATATGTATTATATTTACAACATATGTACATAAATTAACCTGGCCCTCTAATTATAATAACATGGGTTCAGGAACCAAAACTTTGTGTTCAACGATGTTCATCAGAAACTTTTTCCGACCAAGACTATTACAATTATCACCGAGACAAAGACCAAGAAGCTTTCACTCTTGGACGAGGACTGATAACGAACCCTACAAGGATGGAACCAAGCTACAGTCTCTACTCAACTTGGGTCATGTCCTCTACGATCCCATCCGAATACCTCGCCATCCGATCGTCCTATGTCATGGTCTTTACGGGTAAGTAGATCAAGCCTTAACCCTCTTCGTTCAATCAAGATCAACTTAACCTAAGAGAGAGAGAGTGTGGGGGGAAATAACAACAACAACAAAAGAACAGATTCGCCGTTCGTGGACCGAGCTCGTTTCCGAGGTTTCAAATTCATTATTGGGGGAAACTCTTGGAGATCCTAAGGAGTCGATTGGGCGTCAAAGTGATCATCGGTAAGGTCCCACCCACGGGCACCATCGAAGAACGTGCCATCTCGCTCGATAAACTCTTACGGGATGAAGCCGATCGGAAGCATCGCCAGTATAACTTCATCGCTCATTCCATGGGCGGCCTCGATGCTAGATATCTCATCAGTCATCTCCGACCTGAAACGTATACCCCCATCAGTCTTACTACCATCTGTACACCTCATCGGTCAGTCTCTCTCTTTCCCTTCCCTTGGATATCTAAGCTCCAGATTTACCTCGACCGATTTATTAATCCAACCCTCTCTCTCTCTCTCTCTCTCTCACATACACACAGTGGCTCACCTTTTATGGATTGGTGTCGGGCCAATATCGGCGTAGGATTGAGAGCATCGGAGGATAACCGAAAGCCGATCCCGTTCTCGTTAAAAGAACCTTTGCTAAGACCGACCCCGGAGCAACTGGGATATCTACCCAACAATCTACTCAAGGTCTTACTCTTGAACCTACTCGACTCGCCGGCCTATTCGAACCTGAGCACGGACTATCTCGAGAACCAGTTCAATCCACGGACGGCCGACCGAGCGGAGGTGAAATACTTTAGTATCGCGGCCAAGATCGCTAAGGGTGGCTTGAGTCTCATCCATCCGTTATGGCTACCAAGTCTCCTCATGGATAGGTTGGGCGCAGCTCGACAGGGCGGACACGACGGATTGGTGACCGTCGAGAGCGCCAGATGGGGTCAGTTCTTGGGCACAATCGAAAACACCGACCATTGGGAGATCAGAGGAAGCTCGGCCTTCGGCTCGGAGATCAACGAACCCGACCATCTGCTCAACCAACATGCTAAATCTAATTGGCTCGAACTCAACCGATACATCGGCTCCTGGCTCTCCTCTAACACCTCTCATCATCAACATCACGCCTCTGATCATCCCTCTAACCAGTCCTCCTCCTCTTCTCTCTCCTCTTCTTCTTCTTCTTCCAATCATTCCGATTCACATCGGATCTCTGATCAACAGAATATTTCCACTCGTCTCTTGGCCGATTGGATTGCTAAAAAACTCCCACTCAATCTCCTCTATCCATCCCAAAGCTCCTCCTCCTCCACCACCACCTCCTCCTCTCCCACTCCTACCACTTCTACTACCCCTACCACTCCCCCTTCGTCTTCTTCTTCTTCTTCTAATACTAACTCTAATCCTTCTTCTTCTTCTTCTTTTTTCATCAATCCATCTCATTCTAATAACCCGATTCGTACCGTCCATCCTCAATTCCCTCTCGACGATCTTGAGCTTAATCTTCACCATTCTAATCAATCTAATAAATCATTCGATCTCGAGAAATTTTATTTAGCCGTTTGTAGAAACTTATACGATCATGGACTTTAAACAATAATCATCATTATTATTATTTCAAAAGATTTATTATATCTAAAAAAACAATATACTTCAATCAATATCCTTATATTCTTTCCCTTTTTTGGTTTGTTAAATAAATAAAAATTCTTTAGACTTTTTTTTCTTCAACTCAATTTATAAAAAAAAAATCTGTTTAAGAAGAATAAAAAGGAGATCGAAAGATCTTTGTTTGGGCTCCTTTGGATTGAGGAGAGATTTCAGAGAGAGAGAAAGATATTGATGTATAGGAAGTTTTTCTTTTCAAAAAGATAAGATAGGTTCATTATCCCTACGACTTAAAACACCAACGATTATAAACCCAAGCGTTACTTGTTTTGTTTGTTAGTCGAAGCAAGATTTACCTTGTTTTTTTGTTGGTTAAATGACTTGAGAGGCAGACTTGACCAGCTCAACGTTCCCTAGAGACTCCAATAGATTCAGCCATGACTTTATGTGTACGGTCAGGTCAACCCATCGAAAGGAAACGTATATACATGCAAGGCCAAATGATCACATTCTGACTCTATCTCTTCGATTGGTGACAAAGTTTAAGTCACATTTCAATTGGTTAGTATTTCAGCTATATAACAAGGCATAATTCACATTTGATTTTTGTACTTTTTTTTCGTTTACAACAGGGTGCCAGATAATTTAAGGGTAATTCAAGGGGTTTTTTTTTTTTTTTTTGGATTGATAAAAACAATGATTGTACACAAATTGTGTACATACAGATTTATTTTTGAGAAGTTAAAGGTGTAGATCATCTGGAATTGGAGACACGATTCTTTTTGTTTTGTTTTGAAGGATCGACTACAGAAAAAAAGTGACGAGACAGATACGTTTTTATTCAAGCGGGAGAGAGAATGGAGAGCTCGATAGCTCGTTGGACGTCTTTCCTCTTACGATGACCTTCGGGAACAGGAGGATGGATGAGCTTAGGGATCATGTGAAGCGCGCCTCCCCAAGCAACACCGTCGGCAACAACGACCGGAATGGCGTGTTTGTCTGGGGGTCCAAAGAGCGATTTCTCGTGAGGTTGAGACTTGATGTAGACTTGGCGAACGATCGGGCCCCTGTGATCATTAAAACGTAAAAGCAACATCAACTGAATGATCCGCTCTAAACTTGCCCCCCAAAGTCGCGTTGACTCACTTTCCGAGGTGTCTGAATTTCACCAAGGTAACTGGCAAGGACTCGTTCTTGCGTGAGCCCAATAAAGTTGGTAAATGTAGCTCAGTCCTTCGGTGGAGGGAAAGTGAGAAAACAAAACAAAAAATAGGATGAGTTCCTGGTGGTGAGTGGGCAAGCTGAGATGAATGATGAAGAGCTTTACACGTTAACTTTTCCAGGAATGGGAGGGAATGGATGATGGTCGAATGTAGGAGTAGAAAACTGATCGGGTTGATAGGTTTGTGAATCGAGATGGCAATCGACTGAAGGAATACCCGCCTTGGTACGTTCGCAATGATCGGTGTTCCAGATGATGTCGGGTACGATGTGGTAAGACAAAATGTAGCGAAGGATGTGTTGACCAAAGGGCGAGAATAAGAAGGCGTTTGCTGCCGGTCCAAGTGAACCAAAGGCACTTTGTGTAAAAGAGAGTGTTTTATTTGTATACATAGGTTTAGCTCTGGCAAGACTGAATCCTAGGACCTATAAAGTTTACTTACTGGTTGGTTGGCGCAAAGATCGTGAAACTTGACTTGATCAATTTGCCAGCGTGACCAGCAGTTAAGCTAGACAGGACGCTTTGAACTCTTTCATCAACGTCATCGAGACTACGATCCATGAAATCGGAACTGGGGACCAAAGATTGAGAGATGGGTGATGATTGGATAGATAGAGGGATGGTCTTGTTCTCCCAACGGGGCAATAGACTGTGGTCGAGGTTAGTCTTTTGGAGTCCACTGGTCAAGGTGGAGAACGGTCTGGGAAAGAGGAAGAGTTCGGAAAGTGGTGAGAGTGGTGGGAGGAGAGGGACCTTCTGGACGATGTAGATCACTCCGTTCTTGGTTAGGATCGGTTGATGTTTGAGTAGATCCAACTTTGTGAAAAAGTTTAAGATGACTTGTCCAGGCTTGCTGTGATGGGGTAGAGCGGGACCCACTCTGACTCGGAATCGAGTGGTATTGGTTTGATGGCTATGGTAAAGAATAGAGGGAATTAAGGGATGATTAATATTTAGTTGTCTGATTAGAATAAATAAATTGACTGACGAGATGGGTAATTCGGTTGGTAGGGTACTACTGTCGATAATCTGATCAATGGTCTTACTACCGGGTGAGAGATGGTACCTGAGGACGATCTCGACAGCATGAAGGAAGAATTGTTTCTTCTTGTCATCCTCCTCCTCGTCCTGACTAGTACCATGGATGGATTGAATCTGTTGATAAGCTTCCCAAAAGAGATGAGTGTTGGGATGATGATCGATGGTTAAGGGTTCGAATGGGTTGATGATCTTGGAGTGGTGTTTCTTCTTAGATGGTGGGGTAAGAGCATCATCATCTGGAGCAAAGAGTGTGAAGTCTGCATTAGGGTTACTAAGGTTCTCTTGGACTGAGCTAGAGAGGTTGAAGAGCCAAGCCAGACGATGGAGTGGAGTTGGTTGAAGATGACTGGCGCATCTATCGTCAAAGGATGGTTTAGTAGAGGTTCGATGTAGAATCCAATCGAATCTATTTTTTTGAAGATGTGGTGAGTTAGTTTAGGAATAATTGTAGATGAGGTTATTTATTAACTGACACTTGTGCTATGGTGTAGCTAGTACAATCGATTGGTTTTTGTTGATGATGTTTAGAGTTGAAGTTTTTGAGGTAAGAAGTAGACGTGGTTGGTTGTTGATGAATTGAGGATGAAACTGGTAATTGAAAGTTTAAGGAAGTTGAAGAAACACTAGAAGATAATAATAAGAGTATTGATATCAAACTCGTAGTTAACAACATCTTTTTTTTAAGATTTTTCGAGTTGGAGGAAGGAAAGAGAAGGAGAGAGGGTGGTGAAGTTATTTATACCATCGAGATGATTGGTTTTTTTTTTCTAAGATCGATCCGATCCGATCGAAAGGACTCATAAATCGAAGACGTAAGATGACGTCATCATATACAATTTCTCTTCACGCCCAAAGAGTCTTGGATGATTTTCAAATCTCGGCAAGTCAGCTGCCGCGGCTGATAAGACACAGTATGTATGTGTAAAGATCTGAACAAACGGAACACTTGAACAGTGTAAGTTGTTGAAGTGAAGAATTCTTGTTTAGAGTTCCCTAATTCTATTCCATCTAACTTACCCGGGCAGATGGTTGTGATTTTGTTTTGAAGATACAAACCAAAATGGCAACGGTCAGAGTCAACACCTCATGAATATATGAATGCCCTTTCCCTTGGATTATCCATCTCAAACCACTCAAAAAAAAAAAAAGTCCTTTGAGACCGTTCAGAATACGAAAAGAAGGGGTTTGGTATAACAAACTAAATTTATAAATTTATAAGATTTTCTAGATCATTAAAACTTGTAACTATGATTTTAGAACAAAACATTAACCATTTCTTTCTATCCTATTCAAGAAGGTCTCTTAATGATTCCTAGGATTTTCTATTTCTATTTCCTATAGATTATAAGTAGTTAATGCAACCTAGAACAAGCCAAGAAGAGACTTTATGCATTCCAGAGAGGCAATTTGACATTTGAAGAATTCAACTCCCTTTTCAATTTTCTGGTCTACACAGTCAACCTAATGGAGGAATCATGTTGAAATGCTTATGAACAACAAGAGTTACATCCAAAAAAAAAAAAATCAAATTGGGGTGTTACAAAGCAAGTGGAAAGATTCAACAACCCTCAAGGCAAAGCAAACTCTAGATTTTTTGGCCACTGAAGCTCAAGATAAAATATGGTTCAGGATTCTGTCCGCAACCACCAACTCACCACCCTTCTACACACAAAACCCCCTACTAACCCCAACCCACCCCAACCCAACAGAGTCCCCTCAAAAACACCTCCCCCTTGGGCCATGCCCCCCCCTCTCCCCCCTGACCCCCCCAACCGCACCGAAGTCGCGTCTGACGCGATTATGGAAGAAGACACTGAGACTGCTAACGCAACAGCAACGCAACTCCCCCCTAGACCGCCTGGATCGCCACCCTCCTCGGCCTTCCTGGCATACTTGTCCAGCTACATTGGGAATCCGCAGAACCGAGCGCCCAATGGAGCGATTATAATTGATCCGACATCCCTTGGAGCCATCCAAATGATGATGGATGCCAAGTCAACACGTTTAAATCTCATCAAACAGCGCATGAATCAGCTGCTCAAAATGACGGAATCGTATGAATCGCGTCTTCAGGCGCTGGAAAATAATCGTGTTATTCCTTTAGCCCAGGCACCAGCAGGAAAACAGTCGTACGCGAAAGCCACTGGGACAGCATCGGTCCTCAAGACGCCGAGCATAATCCCACCGCAACGTATTCTACTGAGATCACTAAAACCTGGCAAAGCCATCATCCACTCCGATCCCAATGAAACCGAAATTCAATCTGTCCCACGTGGTTTTCTAGTTCAACGCGCCAATGAAGCCCTGCAAAAGCTTGACGCGCAAGTAGAAGGCGAGAAGATATCAATTAGAGCAGCTCAAGTGCTTAAATCCGGCGATGTCTGTTTTTTCTCAAAGAACAAATCCCATCAAAAGTGGTTGATGGAGAACAAGCACCGATGGTCTAAAGAAGTCCACCCACACCTCGCGGCTACTCCAAGCACGTATCCCATCATTGCGCATGGAATCCCAAAAACACTTGATCCACTGGCACCATCGACAATAGTGAAGATTTCTGGGGAGAACAATTTCTCGGAGGGCGACCTCATCAGAACCAAATGGCTCTCGGACAATTCTGATTCACCCAAGCAAGCAGGCTCACTGGTCCTGTATTTCAGCAACAAAGACACAGCAGCGAGAGTTGAAAAATCCGGCATGTTCCTCAATTACGATTATCACCGTACCGCCAAGTTCAAGCCCCGACCACCACAATGCTTCAAGTGTTTGAAGATGGGCCATTTTGGCCAGTGGTGCAGGGAGAAGGCCAGATGTGGAAAATGTGGCGACAACCACATAACGAAGGACTGCCCCGAAGGCATCGGCGGCATCAAGACTTGTGTCTTATGCAAAGAAGGCCTGAAAATGAAGATTGAAGGGATCAAAGATGTTGATCACACACCATTTAATGTCACATGCTTTTTCAAGCGAACGTGGCTAGAAAGGAAACATATCACTTTTCAATGATAGATAAAACCGTATTAACACATGTTTCACATCCCTTTTCTTCTTTCTCTTCTCTTTCCCCCCCCCATCCTCTTCTCCCCCCTCCCGATTCAGATTCCTCAGATGTCCCTAATGCAAGTTCATCCCCACATGCAATGCATCCCAAGTTTAAGACCCACAAGACCCAAAATTTACCTGAATTGAAAATCTTTCAACTGAACTGTCATGTTTCTCGTGAAATCACACTAAGTATCCTCAATAATTCTTCGGAATACACTTTTTTATTACTCCAAGAACCATGGATTAACCCCTTTTCCCTCTCCCCCCCCGAGCATCAGGAGTGGAGATCTTTTACAGCATTTGAATATAGACCAACGACCTGGAACGAGCGCCATCGAACTTGCATTTATGTGAAAAAGGATATACCTTCAGGACATATCAACCAGCTAAGTGGTTGCGGCCAATTCCTCATAGGCCTTGACATTCTCATCTCATCAAAAGTTACCATCCGACTGATCAATGTATACAACACCCCTAGGACCTTTCCTGCGCTGGCGCTCCTCAAACAATGGCTAGCCAACCACAACTGCCGCAAGACCCCTTGCATCTTGAGTATGGACGCCAATTTACACCACCCTCACTGGAATCCCCCCGGAATTCGCTCAAATCACCGCCAGGCGCGCGACCTACTTGAAATATGTGGACGATACGGGTTTCGTCTGGCCTCCCCTAAGCATATCCCAACATTCTATTCATCCAGAGGAGTGGGATATGCTATTGACTTAACCTGGGCTAACTTCCTAGCCTCAAAACTCATCAGAAGCTCGGAAGTCCCAATCGAAAATCATGGATCTGATCACCAACCCATTATTCTCAAGCTCAACATCCACGGCCCCCCACCGCTAAAACAACTTGCCAGACCCAATTGGGCAGTGATTGATCCTTCCAAGTTTTGCTTAAAAATGGAGCAACTAGCTGATCACCATTGCTCCTCCTCCTTCTCCTCGGTTGAGGAACGCGTTAGAACCCTCACGGAAGATCTGAAGACCTTACAGGACAGCCTTGGACGTACAGTGACAACCAATAACAGCAAGGCTAAGTCGTGGTGGTGTAAAACCACCCTGAACCCTATCATAGATGCCCGTAACCGAGCTCGTAAATGGATGATACTGACTAGCAGTAAGGAAGCCTCTGAGTGTTACAGACAGTGGAATGTCCACTTCCGCAACACCATCAAGGTCCTCAAACGTAACGCCTGGTGGCGGTTCCTCGAAGATGCGTCTGAAGAGGCTGTTTTCAAGGCGTTCCGATTCACCAAGAAGGATAAAACATGTTCGGGTGTCCCCCTCCGACGTGACGACGGAACGATCACAACAGCTAAATCCGAACAAGCTGAGTTACTGTTTTCTGGAACATCATGCATTTCCGCGCCCATTGATTTGTCGGATGTCCCACACAGATCGGATTCTCGAATTGTCTGTTTCCCCTTAACCAGCCCCGAGGAAGTCGCTGCAAGCATCACAAAGATCGCACCGAAGAAGGCCCCAGGGATCGATGGGATTGCCAACGAATTAATCAAAATGGGAGCCAAGTCCCTAACTCCAATTTTCTCCTCTATCTTTAACTCCGCCCTTGCTGACAGCACTTTTCCTGCCCCTTGGAAATGTGCAGTGACTACGATTATCACCAAGGCAGGTAAAGACGATTACACCGACCCAAAAGCTTATCAACCTATTGCCCTCCTCAGCGGGATGGGAAAAGTATTTGAACTACTTATAGCTAGAAGGCTGACCGAATGGGCTGAAACTGCTGGTATCCTAGCGGATGGCCATCTGGGAGGCCAAAAAGGAGCAGGGACGGAGGATGCTCATGTTCTGCTAGATACCTGGATCCGCCACAAATGGCAAGAGAAGAAATACGTGGCCGGTTTGTTCCTGGACGTCAAGTCGGCATACCCTTCAGTCCACCCTCAAAGACTCATTCACTACCTGGCTCACCTGCGATGCCCAGCTTACTTGATTGGAATCATCGACTCCTTTTTGTCTGATAGACGGACAACAATTAGGATGGACGACTACATCTCGGCCCCCTTCGACATTAAATTAGGCCTACCCCAGGGGTCCCCACTCTCTGTTATCCTATACATACTTTACAACAATTCCCTACTGATTAAATCATTTTGCCTCACTGCTGATGAAGTATCAATTGGATATGTAGATGATGTGGTACATCTAGTAGCTTCCAAGACACCTGAAGGAACCATCTCAAACCTCAAGTATCAGGCGACTCGATCTCTTCAATGGGGAAGCAAATTCGGGGCTTTGTTTGATAAGAAGAAAGCCCAATTTATTTGGTTTACACGAAGGGCTCACCCACCCTCTCCATTCCCCTTAGGCGACCAAGTATTGACTGCATGCAACGAGGTGAAATGGCTTGGACTCATCCTGGATAACAAGCTAACTTATTCTGCTATGTTCTCCTTACTTGAAAGGAAAACAATGTCAACCATCAAACAACTCCAACCATTAGGGAACTCCCGATGGGGTTTGAAAGAACAGGACCGAGTCAGGCTGCTGAATGCAGTTCTAATGCCAAGGGTTTCGTATGGGGCCCCAGTCTGGGCCACTACCTCTAACTCTTACAAATTGAAACGTCTGGCTGATAGGGCTAACAACTTGGCCGCTATCTATACATTAGGGACTTTTAAGTCAACACCGATCAGTTGGCACACTGCACGGACTGCGATGACTGATGCAGCTATCACCTGCAAGATAAGCTGTGTTAGTTTTTACGCTCGAAAGCTGATTCGGAGAAGAGCGAACAACTACATTCAAAACCTACTCGCCAATAGGGGACTGGTAAGACCCGACTGGTTGGGAAACCACGCCCCGATAGTCAAAGAACAACTGGACCAATTATACAGGATGAACCCCGAAAAAATCTTGATCAGCTATGGCTATGGTAAGAAAAGACAGCCTGGAGACCTGACTTTCATGCACATGAACTTGTCAAAGGAGGCTGCCATAGAACAAACGAACAGCTTAGTTCTTTCCCTAAAAGAATCCATTTCCACTATTGTCATCTACACTGATGGATCTTATGATAAAGTCAAAGGGGGTGGCAGTGCAGCTGTTTGCCCGGAACTTGACCTTGCTCTTTCTGCGGCTCTAGGCACCAACACCTTCATCTCAAATCACGAGTGCGAGGCATCAGGGGTATATCTGGCCTTCAAAATGTTGGATATCCTAAGGAAAACGAGAACGATTGCGGAAGCGTTTATTCTCACGGACAATAAAGGAGTGCTGCAGCGTATGGCGAACTGCCAGGCTGCCCAGCCGGGACAGTATCTCTTTTCAGAAATAATAAACGTATGGAGAACCCTCCCCGCTGACTTGAGGATTAATTTGGTTTGGTGCCCTGGTCACGGCGGCATCAAAGGCAATGAAATGGCAGACATCCTGGCAAAAGAAGCAACGCTCCGAAATGATTCTCCAGATCGAACACTTCCAGCTAGTGCCTCAAAAGTCATGACAATTTTGAGGAATCAACTACGAGACCCACCCACAGAGGAACTTACGAAACGTTGCTCCTCACTTCCCATCATTCAATCGGCAATTATCAATCAATTGCAATCTGGCCACTCGCCCCTCAACAACTATCTCTACAAGTCCCACCGACGCCTAGACCCCACCTGCCCTCACTGCAATGGGAGGGAAACTACAAACCACTTCCTGGATCTCTGCCCCCAGTACAAACATCAAAGAAGAATTTTACGCCAACGAGTACGAAAAGCTAAATTACGAATTGATTACAACAAACCCCATCTACTCCTATCCAATCCCAAGGCGCACGAGGCCATTTTTGAATTCATCAAAATGTCCAGGCGCTTTGATTACATATTCATCTGACAGTACTCATCTGCAACCCAACGTGTAACACGACATGTTTTCTCCCCTCCTCTGTCTCTGTTTCCTTTTTCTCTTCCTTCTTCTTTCTGTCTCTTTTCACTTCCTCTTCTCATGTCCTAGCGTCTCTGTTCTCCCTTTGTGGCCTTGCTTGTTCTGAATCACCGCGTACTTCTCTTAAACACTATCCTCCCTTACTTGATAGTATTGATTTCCTACTCTACCATGTATGTAGTCTGATATTACATATTCATAGTGTGCAATGCCACCGGCGAAATTACACTTAAAAAAAAAAAAAAAAAAAAAAAAAAAAAAAAAAAATCTCGGCAAGTCAGCTGCCGCGGCTGATAAGACACAGTATGTATGTGTAAAGATCTGAACAAACGGAACACTTGAACAGTGTAAGTTGTTGAAGTGAAGAATTCTTGTTTAGAAGTCCCTAATTCTATTCCATCTAACTTACCCGGGCAGATGGTTGTGATTTTGTTTTGAAGATACAAACCAAAATGGCAACGGTCAGAGCAACGGTGGGCCCGCTACGCTAACAATAGCTGTAGCGTAGCGTAATGTTAGCTTTTGTCGCTACGCTAACACAAAGTTACTGTTAGCGGTTTTTTTTTTCAGCTAACGCTACAAAAATTTTGTAAAAAAAAAAAATAGCTGTAGCGTAGCGTTAGCGACTTCAAAAAAAAAAAGTTAACGCTACAGGAATTACCTGTTAGCTGATTTGTAGCGGTGTTAGCTGGAACAAACGCTACGCTAACTGTTAGCGTAGCGCTCTTGTCAGCTACGCTAACTGTTAGCGTAGCGCTCTTGTCAGCTACGCTAACTGTTAGCGTAGCGCTCTTGTCAGCTACGCTAACTGTTAGCGTAGCGCTCTTGTCAGCTATGCTAAATCATAGTGCCCTGTTGCGGTAAGCTAACTGTTAGCTTAGCACTACACTAACTGTTAGTTTAGTGCTATACTTGCAGGAGTATAGCAAACATGTCTTTTATTGAGGATTTGAAGCTGTTAAATTAGTATTTCAATGAATCTGATGATTAAAATAAGGATTCCAGAACGGTGTCGTCCCGAGATCCATCACTTCACATCAAAGGCATTTCAATAAAAATAGATTAGACATCAACATAAGGACATTATCCTAAATTTTGAGGCCAAATGAAGTTTATTTTATAGTTAACAGGGGGGGATGGCCAAATGGACAGCTCAGAAAGCCACAGTGGATTGTGTTTTTTATGAGCCAAAAGCCACATGGAAAAACAATTTGTTTTTGAAAAAAAAAAAAAAAAAGACAAAAAAAAAGACAAAAAAAAAAGACAAAAAAAAAAAAAAAAAAAAAAAAGAAAAAAAAACTTAAAGATAGAGATTAAAAATAGATGAATCAGAAATAAGCTGTTTTGATTGCTGTACTTGCTCAAGTACAGCAGTTAAAGCAGCATTTTGATTGGTTTACTTGTGCAAGTACAGATTTTTGACCGCTTTACTTGTGCAAGTTCAGGAACCTAATTGAGCAGAGTGGACAAGATTTGACCCAAGACAGGGGAATTTATCACTCCTGCTATATTAAAAGTGAGTGCAAAATACCTAATTGGTGTCAACCTCATCACAAATCCTACTCACCAATGAGGGTGACACTGATGAGGTATGTTGCAGTTACTTATAGTATAGAGGGAGTGATAAATTCCCCTGTCTTGGGTCAAATCTGGTCCACTCTGCTCAATTAGGTTCCTTTACTTGCACAAGTAAAGCGATCAAAAATCTGTACTTGCACAAGTAAACCAATCAAAATGCTGCTTTAGAGCATCCGTATCGGTTTGCTATTTTGGCCCGCGGCTAAAAGTTCAAATTAAGCCAAGTTAACTTAGCGCGCCCACTTCAACAACATCCATCGTGGCTAACTGCCCAGCTAAACTAACTAGCTCCCCTTAGCCACGATCAACCACATGGATACACGACGACAACTTGTTGAGGACCTATTCGCGACAGACACAGAGGATGAAGATGAAGAAGAAGAGGATGAGGAAGACGGATTCAGCTCGATTGGAGAACTTTCAGAGACTGACGAAGACGAAGATCCAAACCCTCGACCCCAACGCCGCCCAAACAAAGAAAGAAACCACGCCGCCGGACACGAGATGCTCATGAAGGACTATTTTATTGATGGTTCAACGTACAACGATCGTGACTTTGAGAGGCGTTTCCGACTCAGAAGAGAGTTATTCCTGAAGATTGCAGCCCACATAACAGAATTCACTCCATACTTTGTTCAACGACCAGTATGTTTTTTCTTCTGTGTATTTTGGATATCTTGAGATGGAACTAATGAAAATTGCTTATCAGGATGCCACAGGAAAAATGGGCCTGTCAAGTTTTCAGAAGATCACATGTGCTCTCCGACAGCTTGCCTACGGATGTGCATCAGACGCCACCGATGAATATTGTCGAATCGGTGAAGCTACTGCTCGAAAGACTCTCAAGCATTTCTGTGAATCGATTGAACTGCTTTACGGGGACGAGTATCTACGAAAGCCAACTGCCGACGACTTGACAAGAATGCTTGATATCAACAATCTTCGAGGCTTTCCAGGCTGCATCGGCAGCCTGGATTGCATGCACTGGGGATGGAAGAACTGCCCAACTGCATTGGCTGGTCAGTATAAAGGGAAAGAAGACGGACCGACTATTGTTTTGGAAGCCATCGCCGATCAACGATTATGGATCTGGCACAGTTTTTTTGGAACGGCAGGGGCTCTTAACGATATTAATGTCCTCGATCGGTCGCCTATTTTTGAAGAACGACTTGCTGGAACTGCCTGGGACGTTGAATTCGAAGTCTGCGGCCGTCAATATCAACATGGTTATTACCTGGTTGATGGAATATATCCTGCCTGGTCAACCCTTATTAAAGCCAAGGGTGTGAATCAAGACGCTCGATCTCAACACTTCCAAAAGCTTCAAGAAGCCGCTCGAAAAGACATTGAAAGGGCATTCGGTGTTTTACAATCACGATGGGCCATAATCGCCTCACCTGCTCGCTTCTGGAACCCCCACGACATGGTTTCAATCATGCGAACATGCGTTATCCTTCACAATATGATTGTCGAGGACAACGAGCGCGAATCTACAGACACTTTTGAGTTACCTCACCGCATGAAGCTCGTTCCACCTCGAAGTATACCGTACACTTTACGCCAGCAACAAATCCGATCAATCGAGCTCACTTCGGGAGCACAACATCGAAGGCTTACCAATGACCTCATTGATCTCAACTGGGCCCGACATGGAGCCAGAAACGAACAGGAATGAACAAATTTCATGTTATATATATCATCAAAAAGCTTGTTTCTTGATATATTTTACTATGAAATAAATAGAAAGAAGAGAAAAATTTTCTTTCTTTTGCATCATTTTTTTTTTGACTTTTAAAACTGAGAGGAAAAAAGTAGCAGCTAAACAAGGGAAGCGTTTACATTTTTCTTTGGTGCAAAGTGATTTTTTTTTGGACTTTTTTGCAAGCTTGGAAAACTGAGAGGAAACAAGTAGCTAGCAAGCAGTGACAACAAGATTGAGCTAGAAAAGGGAATGATTGAGAAGTTCTGGACAGATGTTGTCCTCGTTATCATATGTTGTCCTCGTTATCATCATCATAGTCACTTTGATCATCCTCATGGTCTCCGAGATGATCGGGGTTACTTGAAGGATTTTCTTCAGTGCCGTCGAGGTCGCTTGTGGCTATTGAGGTACTTGGCTCCTGCTCATTGGAGGCCGTCGGAGGGCCAGTTTGGTTTGACTTTGCTGCAGCTAGTTTTTGTTTCTCTTCGAGCTCTTGTTGGAGATCCGCGAGGATAGAAGCCTTCTGGAGTCGCAAGAATTCTCGCGAGACCTCGTCCGGCAAATCAAATTCGCTCTTTGACATTATCTGCATGTTGGCTTGGCTGACTTCAGCTTTGGCAATCTGCTGACGGATCTCGTTGGTTTTTTTCATTGCCAGGGTTCGGTCGCGGTAGTTGCTCGATCGTTCCGACAAAACTTTCATTTTCTTTGCGTTGTAGTGCTCTTGCTTCATGGCACGCTTAGCCGAACGAACTCCAAGCGGTCGCTTCCAAGTCGTGCTGGATGTGTCTTCATCGTCAGTAGCTGGGTTTGGTTGAGACATATTGCCAGCTTCAGACTGAGGAGTAGGAGCACTTGGTGTCGGAGTGGAGACTGGGATGGTAACATTGGCAGTAGTTTGTCGAGTTTGCGCCAACGATGCCCATTTGGGAGAATCCTTGACCACAGTCCAAGCCTGTTCATAGGTAAATTGTCGGCCTTCTTTCTCGTAAAATTCTTTTTTGGCGTCCGTAAAGAGATCTCTCAAAGACGAGCCGGATGGTCGGTTCCTCTCGAGCTTTTGATATATGCCCGAGAATTTCAAGGTCCACTTTTGGATATGGCCCCATCTACGAGGCAAAGGAAGTAAAAAATAAGTAAAAGGATGCGAGAATGAATGATACATATGGCTCACCTGTGCATGACTTTTCCCCCATCTCTAGTCTCGCCGGGTGTGTAGAGGTTGTAGTCTTCTGCAATTAGGTTGAAGAAGTCTCCGCGCTTTTGACCGTTCGATCGGATCGCATCCTCGGATGTTTTGAGCCAGCTTTTCGCAAGTTGCTCATCTTCTTGTGGTGTCCAATTCGGGCCTCGTTTTGGTGGCATTGGAGTTCAAGATTGTTGAGCAGCTGTAGGTGATATCGGATGTGTATGTTGGGCAAGCAGATCGATAGCTTCTTGGCTCTAGCTTCATATGTAGATTGTGAGCTAACCGTTGCTACATGTAGCAACGGTTAGCCAGGATTCTAGCTTCGAGCTGACTTAGCTCAGAGCTAACCGGAACCGGTGCGGTTGAAATCTGTGGCTAAAGTCCTTAGCTCACGCTAAGTTAGCCAGCGATACGGATGCTCTTAACTGCTGTACTTGAGCAAGTACAGCAATCAAAACAGCTTATTTCTGATTCATCTATTTTTAATCTCTATCTTTAAGTTTTTTTTCTTTTTTTTTTTTTTTTTTTTTTTTTTTGTCTTTTTTTTTTGTCTTTTTTTTTTGTCTTTTTTTTTTGTCTTTTTTTTTTTTTTTCAAAAACAAATTGTTTTTCCATGTGGCTTTTGGCTCATAAAAAACACAATCCACTGTGGCTTTCTGAGCTGTCCATTTGGCCATCCCCCCCTGTTAACTATAAAATAAACTTCATTTGGCCTCAAAATTTAGGATAATGTCCTTATGTTGATGTCTAATCTATTTTTATTGAAATGCCTTTGATGTGAAGTGATGGATCTCGGGACGACACTGTTCTGGAATCCTTATTTTAATCATCAGATTCATTGAAATACTAATTTAATAGCATCAAGGCCGCACAACAAGACATTTTGTGCAAGGGAAAAACTTTCACCATTCCCACATCCTTTTATTTGCCCAACCACCTCACACCAACTATCGGTAAAATAAACCAATATGTAATCCACCAAAAACATTCTTTTCTGGATCTAAAATTTTGGTCCTGGTTTGAATTCAAACACGAGAAAGAAGATGGATTTCTCTTCTAAGAGCTTTAATGCAGCAGGATTTTACCTGCTGAAGTCATAAACACAGCTTTTATACAGCAGCCATGTTAACTTGTGAAACTAACCGTTAGCAAGCAAAAAAAAAACCCACTATTTGAGCATAGTGTAATTGGAGAAACTTCAGCTAACAGCTAACATCCAGCAGGAAAAATATCAGCTAACAGCTAATATTTAGCGGAAAAAATATCAGCTAACAGCTAACATTTAGCGTAGCGTAGCGATGATGCCGCTACGCTACTGAGAACTTCAAAATCTGTTAGCGCCAGAAACATTACGCTACTTGTTAGCGTAGCAGTGAATTTTTCCCGCTAACGCTACAACAAAATGGCTTGAAAAATTTGTCGCTACGCTAACTGTTAGTGTAGCGGAGTGAAATTTCAGCTAACGCTACAAATTTTCTGGGAAAAAAAAACCCCGCTACGCTAACACGTAGCGGTCAAATAGCGTAGTGTAGCGTAGCGGCCCACCGTTGGTCAGAGTCAACCCCTCATGAATATATGAATGCCCTTTCCTTTGGATTATCCATCTCAAACCACTCAAAAAAAAAAAAAGTCCTTTGAGACCGTTCAGAATACGAAAAGAAGGGGTTTGGTATAACAAAGTAAATTTATAAATTTATAAGATTTTCTAGATCATTAAAGCTTGTAACTATGATTTTAGAACAAAACATTAACCATTTCTTTCTATCCTATTCAAGAAGGTCTCTTAATGATTCCTAGGATTTTATATTTCTATTTCCTATAGATTATAAGTAGTTAATGCAACCTAGAACAAGCCAAGAAGAGACTTTATGCATTCCAGAGAGGCAATTTGACATTTGAAGAATTCAACTCCCTTTTCAATTTTCTGGTCTACACGGTCAACCTAATGGAGGAATCATGTTGAAATGCTTATGAACAAGACTTACATCCAAAAAAAAAAAATCAAATTGGGGTGTTACAAAGCAATTGGAAAGATTCAACAACCCTCAAGGCAAAGCACACTCTAGATTTTTTGGCCACTGAAGCTCAAGATAAAATATGGTTCACTTCCATCTATACACAAACAACCAACTAAATTTTGAACAACTCCACCCCTGACTCCTCTTCCTCCACCTGCTCAAATTCCAGACAGAGTTGTCTCAATGGACTTGGATTCTATTTTGTTGGAAATTGGTTTCATGTTCCACACAAGTTTAGAATTTTGTGTGGTCAACATTTTGTTCACACCCATAAGAAGTTACACGGTTGTAATTTAACGGATGATGAGCACATGGAGATCAAGCTTATTCAACCAATGAACATGAATAGCCAAAAAAAAAAAAACATCTCCCAGGTCAATATCTCTCAATCTAATCCAACTCCAACTCCTTTTTTGGTCATGACTCAACGCAAAACCTTTACTTCTTCTTCTTCCAAAGTGGGACCTGACTTGGTAAATTGGTTGGTGGAGCAAGTAATATTGGATCAAGTCCCTCCTCTTAGTTTAGCATAATACTGCTTGGACCAGGCTATTGGGGATATATATGTTAATGGTGTGGTTTCATGTGAGTCCTGTAGTCCTTTTCATTATATTTCCTTTCCTTCCTCCCAACCTATTCTTAATGGCATCCTAGATCATGAATTACATAGCCCTGAGGCATCTGTTCTTTTTTGAATTTGGTGCCTCCGCTTCTTTTGTCAACTTAGACTTTGCCCATAGGAATTCTCTTCCCTTAACAAACCTTGATCATCCTGTTCAATTTCATGGATTTGATGTTTCTTTGGCTAATTCTGGTAGTATTTAATCTTGTTGGCATGGTCATCTCCAGTTTCCAGTCCTTGAAAACCCTTCTCAGCCATATCATGTAGTAATTTTTGTTACCAATCTAGAGTCAGTTTAAATTATCCTTGTATTCCCCTGGCTGTCTAAAAACAACATTTTTTTCGGAGGTTCTTCAAGAAGTCTCCTTATTCCAAACCTGATAAATATAGCTGATGTTTCTACTATTGAAAAACTTCCTAATGAAATAAAACTCTATTTGGATGTTTTTGTCACTAACTCTTTGAGACATTTACCACCTCATAGGAAGGGATATTATTGTGAGATTAAACCTAAGCCTAGTTCCAAGCCACCCTTTGTGGGCATCTATCATTTGAGAAAACAGGAGAACACTCAATTTAAGAAATATTTTAATGACCTTGTGACTGATGGCTTTATTTGGGAATCCTCTTTTCCAGAAGGAGCACCTATCTTCTTTTTTAAATCCCTGGGGAAGGCAGACCACTCATGTGCTGATTACAGGCAATTAAACTCTTTAACTATTTTTGAATCATATCCATTACCGGTTATTGATAATCTTCTTAGAAGCTTATTGGGATGTAGATTCTTATCAAAAATCAATCTTAATGTAGCCTTTAGTTTACTATTAGTGGCACCAGGCCATGAGTGGAAGAGGGCTTTTAAAACCCCATGGGGACTAATCAAATATCTTGCTATGTATGCCATTTGGGTTGGCAAATGCACTGGCAATTTTTCAATATTTTATTCAACATTGCTTGTGTGAGTTTTTATAAATCTGTTGTTACATATTCAATTTAATTTGAAGCAGCTCAGACAATTTTTAGGTTTCTGAAATTTTTACTTCAGGTTCATACCAAAACTTTCTGGATTGGCACACCCATTAATGGAACTTACAAAGGAGGGTCAGTTTAACTTGAAAATATCCGTAAAGACAGACCACATTTAGCATTTCTTGTTTTAAAGAAATCTTTCCTTCAGCCCCTCTTTTACATCACTTTGGCTTTAGCCATCCACAAGTAGTACATGTGGTTAGTTCAGGATATGCTATTGCTGCCATATTAAGCCAACCAGACCATATGGGGAAGCTCCACCCAGTGAGCTTTCATTTGGCCAAGTTATTGGACAGAAAACAAAGCTGGCCAATCCTTGACCTGGAACTCTTGGCTATTGTATCTGTGTTTGAACAGTGGAGATCATGGCTTATGGGTATGGAATTGCTGATACAATTCTTTTAAGACCATTATAATCTTTGTTATTTTATTACTTCCAAGAAGTTAACTCCCAAACAGGGAAGATGTTTGGCCAATTTATACAGATTAAATTTGATCATTCATCACATTTCCAGAAAATCAAATCCACCAGATTCTCCCAGCAGATGGGCAGATTCTTTAGAAAACAGTCCACTAATACTTGCACAGTTTCTAGTGCAGAAGATGGCACCTATTCAAGAGGTGACCACTGCACTGCCAGAATAATTGCCTAGGTTGAGTTCATCCCAGTTAAACTAGGATGCAAACAACCAATTTAAAGTAGGTTGACCTCAACCAATGAAATATAAAACCAAGGGGGCTCCCTTGGATTTATATTTCATCAGTTGATTTCAACCAAGTTTAAATTGGTTGAGTGCATCCCAGTTTAACTGGGATGACTTCATCCTAGGCAATTATGCTGGCAGTGCTGCTTTGTACACAACTCATACAATTATCTACATATGATTCACCAAAAGCACGCCAGCCAGGTATTGGCAGGACCCTTTCCCTGATTTCTAGGTCCTTTTCATGGCCAGGAATCAGGAAATAGGTAATAAAATATGTGGGCTCTTGTGATTCATTTCAAAAAGTTAATGAAAGACAACAGGTTTATGAAGGGACTCTACACCCCTTGCCAGTTCCCCATTTTCCATGGAGTATAATTGGGATGGGCTTTATTACTGAACTCCCCTTCTTAGGATGATTTGAATCCATCATGGTAGTAATTTAATTTATCAGTAAGGTCACTCCCTTTTTCCCTTGCAAAGAAACCTATATGGCTGATCAACTAGCTCAATGTTTGAGGAGAATTTTTTTAGATTACACAACATTCCTGGAAATATTATATCAGATAGGGGAGCAATGTTTGTTAGTGAATTTTGGTGCTCTCTCTTTAAATAATTAAGAATTACCCCTGGATTTTCTACTGCATACCATCCTGAGACTGATGGCCAAACTGAACAAATGAATCAGGTTTTGGAGGATTATTTCCATAATTTTTGCTCTTATCATCAGGATAATTGGCTTAAGATCCTTGACATTGCTGAATTTCTTATTAATAATTTAGAATATTTCATGTTGGGAGTTTCTCTGTTTTTTGTTGCTAATGGATATCATCCAAAATTTAGCATTCTTATAGAAAAATTGGGAATCAAAGTGTTGGACAACGTTCTGGTAAGTTCACAGGAAGTAAAGGAAAAGGAAATTGACTGGCTTATTCAAGCAAAAAAGCAACAAGCTTACTATTATTACTTACACAAGAAACCCTACACCCAATACAAGTGTCAGCCACCAAGATATTACATACAAAATGTAACACTTGAAACTGCAGCTGAAATAATTAATAATATTTAATTGTATTATTATTTATTTTATTTTATTTTATTTATTTTACTAGATTTTCTGATTATAACAGAAATTATACTCAACTGTTTCAACAATTGGTATAATAGTCTAACAGTGAAGAACAAGCTTATAAATATCTGGTTGATAAATAAGGCTCTATGTTCAAGCCACAATCATGACCACACGTAAAAATATATTAATAAAAAAATGCTTAAATTATATCTATTTTTTATCAAAAACCAAAGGAAATTGAATTAAAGAAAATCCTTGGCAAATTAATTTTCAAAAACGCAATAAATGGATAAAGAACCATTTATTGGTATAGTTTTTTGCATGAAAATCCTGGAAAATCCCAGCATAACCCATAGTAATATATACTATAACATTACATATATATTTAATTACATAACTTATGTAGTATGTATTATATACATAAGTACATGTGATTTTACATCAATGATCACTCAGGGCAAGAGCTTTTTCAAGCTCTGGTCCCTGGAAAATTTATTCACAAGTATTACTTAGTGAAATAATTATTTATTGCTGAAATAATTATTTATTGCTGAAGTAATTATTTATTGCTGAAATAATTATTTCCTACCAAGTAATTTATTGTGAAATAATTATGGGGTCATTCTACATAGAAATGAAACCATTTTTCACATCAGATCACGAACAGGGTGATGATTTCCCCTTGGTGATCTTACTCTGATCACTGCTTCCACAAGCATGTGAAATAATAATTATTATTTAAGAGGAGGTTTTCTTCACTAAATTGAAGATAACCTCCCCATCAATTTTAACATACACTTAGATAACTTATTATAAGCTAAAAAGGCGCTCACCTTCTCCTGTAAGTAAGGAGGACTGGCCTCTATTCTTTATATACTATCTTCTAGTTAAAATTTCTCAACAAATCCCCCCCAATAAATTAAATACTCTTTAATTTGATTGGAAGAACCTTGTCTTAGTCTGGTTAGCCCTTCTGAGTTATTATCCCCTCAACATAAGTCTGGCAGCAGGGTCATAACCTGTTATTTTTGTGTTACTTAGTGTTTTTATAACACTTAAGTAAATATTGTTATATTTATATTCTTTATTACACTTTTTAAGTGCAAGATCTTTTGTTTATTCCTTACTGTACACGCCAAAATAAGTGGAGTAGATTAAAGCAAGTTGCCAACGAGGGCATTGATAAACAAACACACACGCGAGGGGCACACCAGGGGCTATTGGTGTGTTTTGACACCCCCGCCAGCCCATTTTGGCGGGGTTGGCGGGCACGCCAATGCCCATTGGTGTGTTTGCAGGCACGCCAATGGGTGGCACACCAAGTGCCAATCCCTTGGTGTGCGTGTGAAACACACCAATGGGGATTGGTGTGCTTTAAAAGCATGCCAATCCCCATTGGTGTGCTTGTCAAAGGCCCACCTGCACGCCAATATACATGCGGGTGGGACCGCACACCCGGGCCTATGGCCTATGGGTGTTTGCCAAACACGTCAAGGCACATTGGTGTGTTTTCCAAACACGTCAAGGCACATTGGTGTGTTTGCCAAACACGCCAATGCAAATTGGTGTGTTTGCCAAACACACCAATGCAACTTGGTGTGTTTGCCAAACACACCAATGCAACTTGGTGTGTTTGCCAAACACACCGGTGTGTTTGCCAAACACACCAATGCAAATTGGTGTGTTTGCCAAAAATTCCAATGCACATTGGTGTGTTTGCCAAACACGCCAAGGAATATTGGTGTGTTTGCCAAACACACCAATGCAACTTGGTGTGTTTGCCAAACACACCAATGCAACTTGGTGTGTTTGCCAAACACACCAATGCAACTTGGTGTGTTTGCCAAACACACCAATGCAAATGGGTGTGTTTGCCAAACATACCAATGCAAATTGGTGTGTTTGCCAAAAATTCCAATGCACATTGGTGTGTTTGCCAAACACGCCAAGGAATATTGGTGTGTTTGCCAAACACACCAATTCAAATTGCTATGTTGGCCAAACAAGCCAATTCAAATCAGTTGGTTGAGGAAACTACAGCCTCCTTGACAGGAGGATATCCTCCAGTTGAGGAAACTACAGCCTCCTCAACTGGAGGACACCCCTCTGGTCAAAGACACAGAAATAATCAGATGTTTCTTGGAGCTCCTTTTCTGGCAAGGATGGCCTTGTTGATCTCACAAAGATCTCTTTGAATATCTCTTTTGGGAAGATAAACATTTATTAGTTACACAAATAAATTGTTAAAAAATAAAAATAAAAAACTTACCACAAAGAACATGATACAAGAAGATTGTCAGGATGGGATACAGTATGACCAGTAACATGGAGTCTATAAGAGGGGGGAGAAAAGAATAAGCAATGTTAGAAAAGGGGAAGGTATATTTATAAATATGTATATAGACTTACCTGATTTGTGATTGATAACAAATTCAAAGAAATACTGTCCTAATTTTTCAATGTGCTCTTCCGTGATTTTGGGGATTTTTTCTGGGTGGAGTTTATTGTAGAAGTTAGGAGTGTGTGTTTTAAATATAAAAATCAAAACAGTGAACTGACCGGATAACAGCTTACCAAGGCAGCTGACTAAGGGGGATTAATAAATCCACACCCCTGGCCGCACACCCATAAAAAAAGGGTATGCAGCCTGCACGCCCTTCTTGGGTGTGGGCATTCCTACAGGTGTGCAACACCTGCCCAAATATGGGCATGCGGTCACACCCCCCATTCAAAAATGGGTGTGAAGCTTGCACACCCATTTCATCCCTGGCCATAAGGTTAGACAGCCTCATGGCTGGGGAGGAATCCTCCCCAACAATGAGGTTATACAACCTCAATGCCAGAGGTGTCCAATTTGGAAATCTCTGAAATCATAAATTGGCATGCCTGCAGGCACACCAATGGATATCCCATAGGCTATGGGTATAGCCTATGGGATAGCAGGCCCACCCACAAAAATGTTGGCATGTGGGTGGGCCCCCATCAACAACCCCAATCCTTGTTGGTGTGTTTCACAGGCATGCCAAGGATTGGCCAAGGGTAGGTCAAACCTTGGGGTTCCCACCAAAAAAGCCCATTTGCATTGGCATGTTTGGCAAACACACCAATTTGCATTGGTGAGTTTGGCAAACACACCAATTTTCATTGGCATGTTTGGCAAACACACCAATTTGCATTGGCGTGTTTTGCAAACACACCAATTTGGATTGGAATGTTTGGCAAACACACCAATTTGGATTGGCGTGTTTGGCAAACACACCAATTTGGATTGGCGTGTTTGGCAAACACACCAATTTGGATTGGCGTGTTTGGCAAACACACTAATTTGCATTGGCATGTTTGGCAAACACACCAATTTGGATTGGCGTGTTTGGAAAACACACCAATTTGGATTGGCGTGTTTGGAAAACACACCAATTTGGATTGGCGTGTTTGGAAAACACACCAATTTGGATTGGTGTGTTTGGCAAACACACCAATTTGGATTGGTGTGTTTGGCAAACACACCAATTTGGATTGGTGTGTTTGGCAAACAAACCAATTTGCATTGGTGTGTTTGGCAAACAAACAAATTTGCATTGGTGTTTTTGGCAAACACACCAATTTGCATTGGCGTGTTTGGCAAACACATCAATGTGCATTGGCATGTTTGGCAAACACACCAATGTGCATTGGCATGTTTGGCAAACACACCAATGTGCATTGGAATGTTTGGCAAACACATCAATGTGCATTGGCATGTTTGGAAAACACACCAATTTGCATTAGAAAGATGGTCATTTGGCTACCGTTGACAACCAGAAGAATCAATCCTCCCCTGCATACAACTACTCTCTCCTCTCCTCTCTTATCCCTCCTCATCACTCTTCTACTTAGCTCTTCTTATTCGCTTCTCAGCTTTGTCCTTTGTTCACCTAAACACCCCCTCAAAAAAAACATTGGCTTCTCAGCAAACATCTCTTACCTACCCTTGGCCAGAGCTTCCTATTTCAGGCTCCAAATCTGCAGTTCTTCTAGACCCACCTGGGCTTTAATAACAGTCTCTCAAGATTTGCTTGCTCGAGTTATCAAAGAAATGTTGTCATGTTATATTACAACGAACTGCATGAGTCACATGATCAAGAAATTAAACCATTTTGGAAGAACAAGGAAATTCAGTCAATCAAAGAACAAGAAAAAAAAATCTGCAGACAAGGAATAGTCTTCTAAGCACTAGAACAAAGGTAGCCAAGTCTCTCATCGTTCAAAAGGTATTCACCTTCCAAAAATGGACATAAGAGATGTAGAGAAGCAAAAGTAGCAGGAGGATGTGTTTCCCTGTTTCAGAAATTGACCAACAATTGCTGGTATGTGAAATTGGGAGCACTCAAATCAAGAATCCACCCATAGCCTATCCTTCCGACCAAGCCTTTGACCAAGCCCTTTTGAGTGAGCCGCTTAAAGACTTTAAACTTGGTTTCAAAGTCCATCACGCTGGGACAAGGCTGGAGGTTGAGCCAAAAGCGGTGGAACAGGAGGGTCAGTTTGACCTGAAGGAGCAGAAGGACTCACATATCCTTTGGGATATCTTTCATAAAGACCTCTTCTTCTTCTTTTCTCTGATTGGGATCATTGGTGAGAGTGGATGATGATGGGTCAGATGGAGAAAGTAGGAAATAGTCTAGTTGATGGTCCTTGATCAACAATATTGAACAACTTTTGAGGTTATTATTTCAAACAGAAACCAGACTAAAAATGACAAAGAAAAGGTCAATAAGAATGTAGATAAACAAATGAAAAGATAATCAGAAATAGAGAAAATTTACCAAAAGCAACTGGAATAAAAGTGATGTAAAGTGGAGGACTTTTAAGGTGAAGACAAGGAAGTAAAAGATAGTCTATTGAGGAGAAAGGAAGATTGGTGAACAATGACAGAAATCAAGGTCAACCCATCAACAAGCATAATAAGAGAGAAGGAGAACAAAAGGAAAAAAGAAAGAAAGACAAACAGCAGATAGTACTATATTGGACTATAATTAATGAAGATCAAGACGATATCTTTGGCCAATGAATCAACTTTGAAGCAAACAGAATCAGACCAAGGGGGTGAGTGTTTTTTGTATTTGATTGTATTTGATTTTTATCTGAAAGAAAAAAACTTTACAGATTGCAACCGGTGATTTTGACGTTAAAGATTGAGATCTTGAGAGCCAAGTAGTGATTTTGTTGTTCAAGATGGAGATCTTAATGAGTTGAGGATTTTGAGTAGTCAAGAGTTGTTGAAGAGGGAGATGAGCAATCAATCAAACTGGGACAGAGGCAAGTTGAAGTATTGATGATCATCCAGTGTGTATACTTCAATATTGGCACAGTTTGACTGAAATCTCAACAGATATACACTACCAGGTTATGTTGATTGAGGCCAGTGCCCATGGGTACCTGCAACACATTCAGTCTCCCCTGTCAGATTGTCACACGCTTACTTACAGGAGCGATTGTATTTACCATGATGACTTGCCATTGATTGCTTCATTCACCATCTCTTGTCCCACCAATCCATAGTATCTTCCCAAGACTAGAAACACATCTAACCTGTCAATCCAATATTGTTTCAATTCCATTCATGCATGGACTGATCAGAAACCAATCTGATTTTTTTTTTTTTTCTTTTGCCAATAGAAGATACTCGTCACTCACCGAAGAATTCCAGCACCTTGCAGGTCAGTTGATGGATCAACACCTTGAAAACCTATCTTTGTTTTTAAAAAAAGATAAGTGATGGATCAACACCTTGAAAACCTATCTTTGTTTTTAAAAAAAGATAAGACAAGATAAGGGTGATTTTCTGAGGTTGAATCACAAATTGATCAAATTTTATTGTTTATCTGTAAAGAAAAAAAAGAGAAACTGGACACACTTCTTGCCATCCCTTTGGGGTATTGTATTGTAATCTTGGCTAGGTTTGAGTAACTTGAGTAACTAATGAAGATGAAGATGGTGCAGATAGGTTTCAAAGTTTGGATTGTGTGGTGTGTGTGTAGTCAGAGCTCAAAGGGGAAGGGGACAAATGGGACTGACTTCCTTGGACTTGTGACAATTGATCTCGGGCTGATAAGCCGTCTTCAAATGTTCAAAAATCATCTTTTGAGTCCGTGAAGCAGTCTGAATCCATTTGAGACATTCAACTAGAGTGGGAGAAAACTACATAAATGGGAAAGAGCCAGTTGAGATCACAGAAGTACTATGGGGGGATTGCTTGGGGATGGATCCAGAACACTCAATGGACAATTGGGTTGATGCTTTTGATTGCTGTGATTGCTTCAGCTAGCTCTTTGGCATCCAAAACTTTTCTGGTTATTGCTAACTTTGTGGTCTATCACAAGTGTCATGCTGCAACTCTCAGTCTCAGCCAAACACGGCTCAGCATTTCCTTATGCATCGAACTTCAAATGCAAGACTCAGCTTTGAACTTTCACGGACCAAATGTGTGACACCTAATCAAAGGGACATTCAAAACTCATTACCCGATCCGGTCCCTGACTCGAAGATTTCCCATTCCGGTGATTTGACGGCTATTTGACGCTTATCCAATAACCCTTACTCAGACTAGCTCAAATTCCTCAACCCTCAGCTTGGCGCTTAACCTTTTCAATCAAGCCTTGCACTTACCCTTTACATCACCTGGGAATTTCTGTTTGTATCTTTGAAACAATTGTCATCTTATCAGTTATGCTTTTCATTTGACTTTTTTCAATCACTTGTGTAAATCTAACTCTGAGTACATACTTTCTTTACCCATCTTCACACAAAAGCCTCATGTCAATATTTGTCTATAAAAGCAACTGTACTTTCTTTACATTTACTTTTTCCTCACTTAATTAATATAACATTGTTTTACGTTACCTTTCTCAATCAGTCATCACCCTGATTACTCCGAGTCTTACTTGAGCCCAGTACTTATTCCGTACAACTCATCTTTGAAGTTAATTTTGAAGCTATCTTTGAGAATACTTTGACTCAAAGATATCCTTGAGTTGCTTCAAAGAATCCCTTTGAATCATCTTCCAGTCACCTTTGCGCTTCGATCAACCAAATCCCCATCTGTACATTGGGTTGGTCGCATGACAACAAGCAAGAAAAAGAAGAAAAATAATCATGCATCAACTCAGTTGGATTGCCATCTTTGAAATTAGAATCCAAGTTGTACCTCAAGTTGTTTTAAATGATTGATGATCCAAGAAACTCTCCAAACAAATAAGTTGCTCAACACGCCTTGGTCATTCTCCCAATTGTGTTGTTTGTTTGAATCTGAAGTTGATGCTAGGAGTGCTCTTGTGTCATTTTCTGAATCTCCATCATCTCTATACCTCTTTTGGACCCGGGAATTGCTTATTTGATCCTTCAACCCATTGTTCAACGTGCAGCTGAGCTTGGACGAGTGTGGAGAGCGGTTAGCAGGGGACCGGAGATGGGCAAGCAATATGAACAGGCGGAAGAGTGCTTTGAGCAAACAATAGGTGGTGAGTAGTACGGCATAGATCTTTGGATTTGAGTATTCCTGGGAGCTGAGGAAGTTCCTCCATGTGTTGGAAATTGAGGGTATTGTGAAGTGGTAGAGAATTAGGCTCCAGTAGGATGGGGATGCTGATGGCCTGAAAGTTGGGATTGTTGGTTGCAAAGTCAAGATGGTGAGCACTAAAACCTTGGAAGAATTAACAATTGCACATGTCCAAATGCGCTTGTGGCGGGGGCCTGGTAGCTCCATAGCTCTGATGGCGGAGTGGGAATGTGCTTATGTAAGAAGTAAATGTGAATATTGTTCATTTCTGTTTGGATGACTTGAGGCTTGTACATTAACTGTTTCTATCAGATACCTGAACATGAATTCGCCACTACCAATGAATCCAATGCATTTACAATCACTACAGAAAAACAGGACCAATCAAAATCTGATTGGAAAGGAGAACAATTGAGAATGATGGCATATTTGTGGCCACGTTTGTGTGTATGTGTGGACCTGAACTTGGTTGATTGTTGGCTTTGGCTCTTTGTCTTCCTGGAAAGCTGTCATCTGATCATCATCCATGTTGACTATCATGTCTGGATAAATCAGAGACATTGGACGGATACATGTAATGTTTTTTAGCATGCCCTGGGCTGATGGGATAGATCATGGGATGAAATGCACCAAATCAGTGTTGAAGCTGTCTATCACTGATTGGTTACAAATAGTTCCACAGATGGAACAGGCAGATAGACATGAGTTCCAGATGTGGTGAATGGTTAGAGGAGAGGGACATTACTCACTTGCATCCCATGCAGCCCTTGTGCAGGAAGGAATTGAGTGGCCTGTTGGTCCCCAGCTTGGCTTGGTATTTTCCACTTCCTTGGTGTTGGATTCCAGGTGATCTTCATGACTTTTAAGTGTTTGGGGGTTATCACACTTGGATGAAGTGTGAATCAGTGGTTTAGGAAGTTTGGGCTGGTTTGCCTTGGGTTGATTGGCAAAGTATATTGATGACAGGAACAACTACTCTGTTGAGGAAAAAGTGGTCCAAAATTTGTGGGAGGATTTCCCTTGGACTGTGGGTCATGGTTCTGGGTTTTTTTGCACATGGGCTTTTAAATATTGCAGTTGGAAAGTTCTAGCAAGCCTATCTTGGGTGTCTTTCCACAACTGTGGGATGCAGGTGTAGTGGCTGACCAGTTGTACTCCTGGGGATACATGGGGAGGGAGGTTGGTTGTACCATGAAGTCTTTATTCCACTGGTTTTTTGTTTCATTTGGTGTTGTCCGGTTCCCCCTTGGCAACTGGTCTTCTGAATTGTCATCACAGTTATTTGATAACAAGCAAGAAATTAAGTGAGTATTTCTTGCAGCAATATTGTCTAGTAATTCCTTGCCAGAGGGAGTGAGATAGGTAGAATGGCCTTTGCTGTTGTACATGCCCAATCTTTCTGGGGGGACATAGACATATACTGGGTTTTTAATGCTGGGCCATCAGTTATCAATTTGTGCAGGCTCCTCCACTGGTGTGGGTTCATTCACAGGTTCTGGCTTGTTCACTGAGAAAATTCTGAAAAATTTGGACAGGATGTACTAGCCTGGAGGAGTGGGTTGGTAAGATCAGAAAACCAAGGAGTGAACTGCTAGTTTTCAGGATTGTGATGTTGATTTTGTTGGCTAGCTGGAGGGTCAAACATGTTTGTTGGAGCTTGACTGTTTTGGCCTGGCCAAGTTGGAATGGTGTCTGTTGGAGCAGAGCAAGGATTGGATTTTGTAACAGCAGTTGGTGAGGTGTTTGCCATAGGACCTGGGCCTTTTGAGGACTGATTACCCTCATTGTCTGACTACTAACAATTGGCCTTTATTTTGGATTCTAGATTGCTCAGAATGACACTTTCTTCTGGATTCAAAGCAGGATGCTGAGCAAGCTCAGTGCATTTTTTCCAGACGTCCAAACCAAGTTGCAGTGTGTGGGAATGGAGAATGCTAAGCAGGTTTATTACATATATCATACAAGGGAAAATAAATTATTTATTAGTTCACAATCATCAGACATGTTCTTTGGGTGTAAGTAACACTATTGTTTGAAGAAGAAGAATTGCATGGAACATTGGGGTTGCTGTTGGTTGGATTACAAACTAAAGAAGATTTCAGCTGTTACTAGAAGTATGAACCTTTGGCACTGATGTATTGAGTGCGGGTGGGACAAAAGAAAAGGATGATTCCCTTCACAGGGGCTTGTGGCTGTACATACGTCCTTCAACGGGTATCACATACCAGCGGACAAGTGTGTGACCTGCACATCCATCCATTTCAAAGAGGCCATACACACCTCTTTTTCTGAAGGAAGTCCCTCTGGTCAAAGAGGGCATACAGCCTTGTCAACCAGAGGGATTTCCTCTGGTTGATGAGGCATGACAAGCCTTTCTTGCATTGGTCTGCTGCATTTTCTCTCCCAGCTTACACCCTCTCAGATTCTTATTCACATGGCTTCTCTGCAACCACCTTCCTTTTATAATCTCTCACCTCTTTCTCTGCTCATATTCATATTCTGAGATGCCCTTAATGCTGTGGCTCTGGAGAAGGTCTTTTCTGGTGTTCACACCTAAAAGCCATATAATATCATAATTATCTAGGTTGAATTTATCCCAGTTACACTAGGATTCACTCGCACTATTTCCAATAGGTTGATCTCAACTGATGAAATTTGAGTAACCAGCCATGGTATTTACACCCAGGGATAAGTACCCAAAGTTCCTCAGAAGAATTCAACCTGCATGCATGTTTAGTTCGATATTTTTAAGTTCTGTTTTGGAATGGAAGGCGGTGATTTAGTTTACTGACAGGTCTGACCTGCTATCCTTGCTACAAGTCTAGAACACCTATTGGAGCTATTGCATCACACAACTGTATGCCACTGGCCTACTGTACACATGATAGATTTGAATAGGCTACAAGTAGGTTGCTTTGCAATCCAAATTGCTGCTTGGTATGTGTAAAAACACAAATTTTTAGGGACAACAGCTTTTGGAATAGCTGTACAATTTTCTTCCTGCTAAGCTATGATACACAGAATCACTGACTGTCCACTGGTAAGGTGGCAGGCAATAAAAAGGCGGATCTAGGATTAAGCTATTTCAGATTTCAGATAGAAAAGGAAAACATTGAGATAAATGAAAACAGTGGGTTATGAAATTTTACTTTCATAATTTGGTTGATAATTGCGGTTGCTTTGTAATTAAATACATGCTTGCTATAAATATGTACACTTGCATTTGAATATTATGCTTTCTTTGAATATATTCATAAAACATAGAAAGTTATAGACAAGCTGACATATATGTAAGCTTGCCGGTCTCGGTTGTTCTTGTCCACCTGCCTGCATGCAAACGGAAAAAGCAAAAAAAAAAAAAAATGACAGAAATAATGTTCCTGTCTCTTGATCACTTTCAAGGCAGAGAAAGAAACGAGAATCAGGATATATCAGAAATAAATAAATGAAAAACATGTTTCGTACAAAACTTGAAAAGGATTCAAATTATTAGCTGGGAACGATAACAGAAGAGATGAGATGCTAAGTGCGCTTAGTGTAAAAGTTCTTTTTATACGAATTGGTCGTTGGTGGATGTTGGGGGTAGGACTGTTGTTGCTGCTGATGAGGAGGATGAAAGTGTTGATATGAAGCCTGCTGGTCATGGTTGTTGCTATAAGAGTTGGCACTGTAGTCATTTTTGAGCCGTTTGGCCAGTGGGATCGAGGACAAAGGTTGCTGGGTTTGCTGATGACCAGCATGAGCATGTGTCTGGTCGGGCTGGAGCTCATATGATAAGGCCTGAGTGGTGTAGTTGTGGCTCTGTCCGGGTCCGACTGCAGCCGCAGAGGAGGGCCAGTGTGACGTGCCACCGACGTTTGGTTGAGTTGGCTGGAAGATACTAGGCTCGCGGGAAAAGGTACCATTGTGGTAGTGCGCCATCTCCCCGTTGGCCTGGCCCGGCCCAGTTTGTGGTCCGCCTTGCGAAGGTCCGTTGGTTAGCCGGGAAGCAATCGGGACGTTCTGAGATTGAGAGGTGACGGCAGAAGATGAAGAAATTGACCCTCGGTTACCCTTATGAAACTGGCGTTTAGACTCCGAGGATAGGCTGTAGGGACCTGGTGGGGGGAATGGGGGCTGTGAACGACTGTTGTTGATGTTACTGCTCCTGTGCGATTCGGGTGAGGGTGGTGTTTGACTGGTTCGGCGGAGAGAGTGAGAAGACTGGTGGGCGGGGGTTGATAAGCGTCGAGATTGGTTGCGTTGTACATGGTTGCTGTTCTGGACGGTAGTTTCAACCCCATCGATCCGGTCTTGCAAGGGTTTGATGCGAAGCTCAAATTCTTTGAACTGCGATTGGACATCAGTAACAGTCTTTTCGAGCTTGCCAATCGATTCTGATGAGTTGTCCTGTTCTGTCTGCAGGTTGGCAAAAGAGGCATTGTATTTCTTGTCACTTTCCTGTTGTTTTTTGGTCAGATCTACAAACACTTGTTTCTTGAACGCCTCGAGCTTGGGATCCAGCTTCTCATCGAGATGAGCCTCCAGCTTGGAGTGGAGCTTCTGAGTGATTTGACCCTCTAGCTTTGCCAGCCGTTCTTCATTGGGTTTGGATTCTACGGCCGAGTGGATCTTTTCATCGATTCGAGAGTCTAGACTTGACTTGATCGACTCGATTTCACTGATCTTTTCAGATGAGTGAGTGATGATTGGCTCAAGTTTATCGACCTGATCCTGTAGCTTGACGATCGAGTCGTTGATTAGGCTAGCAATATCTTGATGACCATCGGCGATGACAGACTTTGTGGATTTGATAACTTGGACTTGGATCGCCTGAGTGATTTGTTTGATCTGAGGTTCAAACTCTTTGAGTGTTTCGGTGGTCTGAATGCCCAATTGATCAAGTTGGTCTTTGATCTGATTGATGGCGATTTGGAAGGATTGTTTGCTAACGAGATCGGTGGTGGGAATGTCTGGTTCGGGTCGGCTGGCCGCGAGTTGCTCGGTTACTTGTTCTTGAATTAATTGTTTGAGTGGGTGTGGCTCAGTTTGTTCGGGTGGAGGGTGGAATGAGTCTTGTGAGTGTTGTTGGTGCTGCTCTGGGTTGTTCAGTTTCGAGATCTGTATGCTAGCTTTGAGTGAGCAGATCTGTTTTCGATGGGTATCCTCGAGGTTTTTGAAACGGGTCTGATTGGATTCTTTGTATTCTTCAAAGCTGGCCTGTAATGTATCGTAGCGGGTATTATTGAACGTTTGATAGTCTTCAAAGTCCTTCTTGAGTGTCGTGAATGATTCTTCGCGCTCCTTTCGTTCGTTTTCGACGTTCTTTTCGACGGTTTTGATGGCTATTGAGCTGGCGTTTGAGTTTAGATTGGTGTGATGGGAGCTTGAGCTCTTACCAGGTTTATCGAAGAATCCGTCTGAGAGGAGAGCCCTGATGATTGAGATGGCTTCAGATCGGATGTGTTGATCGATCTGTTGAACGGCCTGGGTGGTGAGTTGATTGATAGCATGCTGTACCTGGCTCTGCCTTGCTGATTTTTCCTGGATCTGATGAAGCCAGTGTTGACTATTTGGATCTGAGCGGGCATGCTTCTCGGAGTCGGCGATCAGCTTTTGGTATGCTTTGAGTTCGATTGCATATTTTGAGGCTTGGATGAAGAACTGACTTTTGAAGAAGAGAGTATGTGCGTGATTATGAGACGTCAGTTGGGTTAACGATATTCTGTAAAAATGATAGTCAATGACTTACTCGAATTGGTCGATAAGTCGTTTGACTCGTTCGTTGTCGGCTTGGTTCTCTAGTCGGTCCAAGCATTCGACCGGTGGACGAGTCATCAGAGTATGTTAAGTGGTATGTAGGATTCAGTTCGTGATCTTGTTTTCTTGACAGAAATGATAATAATATTAGTTGAATGATTTATTTTGATCAAAACGTTGATTGAAGTTTAAATACTATCTATGGATCGATAACTCTTGAAGAGGGAAGGGAGGGAAGGTAGGGAAGGTAGGCGTGAGAGCAGCGCTGCGGCTGAAGAAAACTGAAGAATAAATACCCATGGACTGCGCCGGAGTTCCACATCATGTCAAAAACTTGGAGACTTTTGTAAGATTTTCGGAGGTTATGGGGTTAGAGGCGCAGCCCTAGTTCAATCTACAAGTTACTGCCACACATGCACCACACCAGGACCCAGCCATGTTGACCATTAACGACCAGATTGACCATTAACGACCAGATTGACCATTAACGACCAGATCATGGGTAAAAAATTGTTTTTTGTTGACAGATTTGGACCACTCTGGGCACGAATCAGTCCAAGCATTTATAAAAACACTACAGGGTTTACCACTCCAAAACTCAGTCTAAGACAAAAAAGTTAGAGGAGCAGCATCAGAGTTAATGTAATTATCGTAGATGGTCCAGTTAAAACTAAAGATGAGAATAAATATTGAAACAGATAGAGAACTAAATCATCAACCCCACCTTTTCGTTTCTCCCAAATCTTCCGATTGGGTTGCAGAGGTCTCAACCTGACTGACACACCGGGGCAACCAGCGCCGCATAAGTCCGAAACGTCAGCTGGTCATAACTAAATTGGCCAAATCACGGTCCTTGTCTATGGTTTTAGGTTTACAAAATGAATTATTCCTTGATTGTCATATCAGACAGTTCTTTTGTGAAATGGGCCTGAGAATGGACTTTGCTTATTCTTCGAAAGTGGTGGGCAGTTCCCATCATTAAATCAAAGATCCAACAAGACTTAATGTAAGCAGAAATCATGTCATGTTTTTGAAAAAATAAATAAACAGGTGAACACATACTTAAGGGTTTGTCATGGTGGTCTCAGCCCCCCTCTAACTAGGCAAGCCGCTCTTACAAGGACCACTGTGTACTAGGCAGACCTGTGACAAACACGCTGCCGATAGTGGGCGGTCCGTGGAAGAAGGAAGGCCGATAGAGGCTAGATTCTCTCCATATGGATGGGTTCAAACTGTTTTCCTTGGTGCCGGAGCTTTCGGCTCTTTCACATACGTCTGTCTGTCCTGCAAGGCTGTGGGATGGATGCGGATCATATTTTTCTCAAGGTTGAATAGAGGAACCTCAGACAGTCAAGTTGAGAACAAGATTTGCCGGGAGGAATATATATGATTTTTTGAGTTTGGGCTTGATTGTAGGTCCAAAAATCATCACTTCCGGCTCCTGGTTGAGATTCAACGAGGTTCTGTTATTCGGTAAGATGTGCGTTGCCAGGTATTTCCGCTAAATTGCCTCCAACACCAGAATATCCAGCCAGTGGATTTGCCAACTTTTAGGTGAGGGTCTCTCTCATTTGGTCTACTAAGTAAGATTCAATCTTGATCAATCAAACTCTCATCAAACACTTGTCTAGCTTACCACACTCAACCCAACAGCAAAATCATCCCTGAAAACCCAGCCATTGGCCTCATCCTACAAGCCCTGGCGGGGTCATGGTTCCGCCAGATCAGATTGCCAAGATGCCAGGCGCACGTCTTGTTCATCTTTTCCTCAATCTTTTATCTATAGCTTATTTGCGTCCTCATTTTGATTGGAGTTTTGCATTGATGATGGGGAGGGGGAACGTGTCAGAGTTTCAGTATGCTTGATATTAAAAGAAATACCAAATTTTCCCGGTCACTTCAATGAGGAAACATACCATTTGAATCTCGAGATGGAACAACTGGGTTCAACTAATCCCCAGTAATGTAACGGCTAACAGATTAAGATAGGGCTTGCAGCAAAGGAGTGTCACAATTGCTGTTATAAAAATGAAGACATCAGAATTCCAGGGGCCATGTGCCCCAGCTTTGAGGATTCATCAGCTCTCAAATTAGCAATTTCTGTACACTCAAAAGCTTCAATCTACACGTAATGCAAGTCTACTTTTATGGTCATATTTCGGAGTATTCCAAGAGAGATGTTCTCTCTGCGTGTACAGCGACTAAACCCGGAATTCCATGTTAAAGCCTTTTTTTACGCGCCGTATCCCAATAAATAAATAAGTCAAGATTTCTTATTTCTTGAAGATGACTTACACAGCAGTGTTAATGTATTAGGATGCGGAATACTATTTCTGCAGCACGTGCTCAACGTTGGAATACGTATGTACTCCAAACATCCCTGGGCAAGTGGGTGTGCTCAATCACAATGGATGGAAATCATCACCTGGGCGCCCAGAGTCCCACATTCCACTATAGCCTGGATTCTCACATTTAACTATAAAACCACCGGGCTTTGGGCCTTCTGA
>RDRW01000461.1:0-67379 GCA_007896445.1 Puccinia hordei
TACCCTAACCCTAACCCTAACCCTAACCCCTAACCCTAACCCTAACCCTAACCCTAACCCTAACCCTGTAACCCTAAACCCTAACCCTAACCCTAACCCTAACCCTAACCCTAACCCTAACCTAACCCGAACCCTAACCCTAACCCTCTAACCCTAACCCTAACCCTAACCCTAACCCTAACCCTAACCCTAACCCTAACCCTAACCCTAACCCTAACCCTAACCCTACCCACCCTAACCCTACCCTCCTCACCCTAACCCTAACCCTTTCTGGGGCTGGGCTTTGCAAATGAATATGGGCTTCTGGGGGGCACCCCGGGGTTAGTGGGTTCCATGGGGGGGGGTTTGAATAATATAATAATGGGCTCCTTGCTATATTTGCAAAACTAAATAAATATGGGTCCGCTGGGTAATGCGGGTCCTGGGGGATGTGCAAATGAACATGGGGTTCTTGTGGGAGCACACTGGGGGTAGGGGGGGTAAATGGGGTCCATGGGGGGATTGCAAGATAATATAAGAATGGGGTCCTTGGGGGGTTCCCAATGTTAAAAGGGAAATAAGTATGGATCCCCCTGGGTAATGGGGTTCTGGGGGGGTTTGCAAATACACATGGGGTTCATGGGGGGACACACTGGGGTTAGTTGGAGTCCTTGCGGGGTTATTGGCTAATATAACAATGGGGTCCCTGGGGGTTTACAAAGTTAATTAAATATGGATCCCCTGGGGTTATACTTCTCTTGTCAATCATGGCACACTTGGAACTATAAAACTCTTGTAGTTGCTATCAAATATGAAACACATATATCTATTACAAACGGGGATAAGCACCAGTAAACAAAATGTGCATATTGGCTGCAAATGATGTGGCTTTGCCTCCCATCCACTTAGCAAATCCTTCTGCATCAATGCTTAAATGGTTTGGAACATATGGACTCAGCAAGTCTTTGCGGTTGTAAAAAACATACCAACAGAATTCTTCAACTGTCTTGTCCATTCCCGATGTACATGGCTGGCCGTGCGTTTTGTGGAATACAAATAGTTCCCATCCCCCACTGCTTAATCCACATCTGAAGCATATGTTCCGCGTAAATGTTTTTTCAATAATCTTGGATAACCGTGGCACCTTGCATTGGCTCCCTAGATGTTGTGCTAATCATGGCCAACCAACATTAGCTATCATTCATTTTCCACTGAATAAACAGAAATAACTCAACTGGATTTGCAAGCATAGCACCTTCCCTTGAGCCCACTATCACAAAAGTTGGGAATGTGTTCAAGCCTCTCACGCCTAGCCCCCAAGCACCATCCACAGCAGTCCTTGTATTTTTCAATCATTTCCACAATTGCACAAGCCAGCCGTTTTTCATCCAAGTGCCCCGTCTCCACATGTCGCCGGTTGAGCCCCACTGGTTCTTCTGGTGGTGTTGGCATGGCAATTCTGTTGTTAAAACTAACACTCCTTGAAACATGGGTTTCTGGTGTCCTCATTGGTCCTAATTCTACCCTTGCCAACCCAGTATGAGATCCCACAATGGACGAGCAAGCTGCACACTTGACCACTGAGCCAAGTGTTAAGCAAGAAGACGGTGTTTCATCCAGAACACTGGAGAGTGTTCGGATTGGACATGATCCACAATTCAATAGCTCTTTGGTCAAGCCGTCTGGTGTATGGTGGCTCTGTTCCTGGGAGATCAAGATGATTTTAGCCGGTTGGCCGTCTCGTCCTGCCCGTCCAGCTTCTTGAAACACTTGGTTGATGTTGTCAAGGTTGGGAACACCAACAATCACCACCCGCCGTACGTGAGCATAGTTGATGCCTGTTCCAAATGCACATGTTGCTACCATGATGCATCGGCTTGTTTGACTCCACTTGTTGGCTTGCACCTTGGCTTCATCTGTATCCAGAGAAGCATGGAAAAATGCGCAGGGCAGTTTCTGTCTTTGCAATTGGTTATAAAAGCCCTCCACCAGATCCTTGTGTTGAATAAAGACCATTGCCCGCGATTTGTCTTCTGTGCAGCCTTGTTCCCATTCCATCCGCACCAGTGGAGATAGTCCCGCTAAATATTTCATCTGTTTATCCAGCACTTGCCATTGGAGTTCAGGCCGGACAGTTGATTCCCGGAAGGTCTTGACTTGCACCAGATTGAATATGTCCCGCAGTAGATGATTGTGCTTTGCAGGAGGAAATGATCCAGTCATAAAGACAAACTGGCCAGTGATTTCCCTGAGCCGAGCCACGCCAGCCATGTAGTGCCGATAGGTTACATCATCCAGATATTGATGGGCCTCGTCAATGATGAATCGTTTGGGATTGAGCATCCGGATAGCCGTAAAGAATGCAATCTGAGATGCTGCCTCAACTGAAGCTACTACCACTTGAGTCTTGAAGGGTATTTGTATATCTTGTGTGCTATCCACATAGTATGCCTGGATATCATGGTTGGCCAGGATTCCCATAGTTTCCTGGCCAAGAGCCTTGAGGGGCTGAATGACCACTGTGATATGATTAGGTTCAACCAAGGGCGGTAGTAAGTAAGCAAAGGATTTCCCTCCTCCAGTCTTGGCCACTACGAGAAGATCCTCTTTGCCTTCCAAGACTGCAGAGACCCAGCTTTGTTGAAAGGGAGATTTCCAAGATGGTGAGGGGTCACGAGTAAATGTTTGCAGAGCTTGCATTGCCACTTGATTGGGAGAGAGATTAGGCACTGGATCCATGAGATGTTCAAGTGGTGTGTGACTATAATCCCAGCATATCTATAAATCATATATCAGCATTTATAACACAATAAGTCCAACCACAGATTGTGCTTACCTCCCAGAAATCTTGCCACAAGTTTGAGGCTTCTCGAAATCGTCCTTTGGCCTGTCGATCCATACTGTGTCCAGTGGTGCCTGCGTAGATGTGATTGGCAGTTCGGCTGGAATGATTGCGTTGAATATCCAGCACATGATTTGGGGTTTCATCATCCTCCTCATCTTCCCCCAGGTCTATTCTAGGATGTTCTTTGAGCCACTGATCACAAATGGCCACACAGACATGTCTCCAAGTGGCTATTCCCAGTGGAGCCACGTTGTTCTTGAGGAAGACTTTGTGGAGCACAGAGGTCAATCGAGGAGTGGTCATCAAGCCAGTGGTGGTATCAACCCAGAGATGAGTGAGCAAGGTCTCAAAATGATCCTTGCGATCCAAAAGCTGTAACAGGGCTCTGGAAAAAATATACAAATCAGTACAATATTCTGTTTATTATATAATCTTGATCAAACTTACATTTGGGTTGGCCGGATAAAAGCCAAGTAGTGATGCAAGTGCTGAGAAAGCAATCCAGGCAGAAACACCACTCTGTTCTTTCCCCGTCCTGTCATTGATTGGCCCTTGTGATAAGTGGTCTGAATCATAAACACCCCAGTGCGCCAAAAGATATTCCGAACACCTTCTGGAGTATTGACAATCTTGATGGTCATTTCTTCAGTTCCTCTTGCAGGCTGGCCGCAGCCGCAATGAGTACAAAAATACAAAGCCTTGGTGAGCTCATCGGAGATGTCAAGCCATTTTTGAATGTTAGAATGGTTCCAGCCCTGCCCATGGTTGGAGAAGCCCCAAGCGTCACCGTTCTCCAGCCAGGACTCGAGCAGATGCCTTGAAGAGTACCGCTTGTGATAAAGGTCAGAAGCCACCAAGTAGTTGAATCCCACATCAGTTACGTATGGTACATCGCGATAAGCCACCCGATCAAATGCAGGCAGGTGAGCCCCCTGAGTGAGCACAGCAAGCAGTTCCCCGACCTCTCGAAAAGTTTTCTGGATTGTCATCTTGATGTCGTGGATGGAAACAGTTAGGTTTTGAACATTGAGTTTGGTGCAGGCTGAATCAACCCAATGGGTGGTTTCAGGAAGGCCTTCATTGAGAGTCACAGCGGTCATGAGGTGCATCCAGGATCGGAGGGCGGAGAATGGGGTAATCATTTCTGGGCGTTCAGTGATGTATTTCCATACATTGTTGAGACGTCCATCCAGGCAGGAGTTGAGAATCAAGGACAGGTTGGTCTCGTCTGTTGGTGGAGGAGATCCATTGAGCTCTGATATTTGCTGATAGAAATATACAAGAGCCAGCCGGAGACAGTATTGGATAGGAGAGAGGAGCCTGGTGACCAGACTGTGGCTGTGGAAAGAGCCATCTTGTTTGACCATGGTGATGGCAACAAATTGAAGAATATGGCAAGAAGTATCTGGGCGGCCACAGGGGTTGGTTTGACACAAGAGAGCAACAAGGAGTTGAGTGATTAACTGGCTGGGGATGCCTTCAGAAGCCTCAAGCAAGGAGTGGAGCTGAGCCAAGATTTCCAAAGCAACAGGGTTGATGATGCACTCTGGGAGTCCTGGGTGAGTGTTTTTAGAGACCAGAAGGCAGAAGACAATAAACATGGCACATAACATGCCATATTTGTTGACTGTTGCTTGTGATGCTAAAGGACCCATAGGTTTGTTACCGAGTTCATCACTTGAAAGGGAGTAGCCATCAGCTGAGGATACCAGGCTGGAGAAACAAGAGAGAGAACAGACTGACATCCTAGTGGAGAGTACTCTTCGTCTTACATGGGTGGACATCTTGACAAGCCTCTTGGAACCATTTGTCAACCAAGCATCAACAGAGTCATGGACTTTCCAAAAATGAGGGGAGGATTCAGAGAGGATAGTGGCCAGCTGGGATTGACTGATTCCAGCAGCGGCAGCCTCTTGAACAAAGGTCAAGATTCCAGTCTGTATCAACCAAGTAGGTCTGTTGCGAGCAGCTAGAGTGGGGTTGCGAGACATTAAGGCCTGTAAGGTGATGGGTGGTGGGAGCTGAGAAATAAGAAGGTTGGCCTGGTTGGTGTTGAGAAGGGGTTCTGGGTTGGGTGGTGGAGGAGGGTTGAGAGTGTCTGGGTGAGCTGGCAAGACATGGAAGAATCGCCTGTGTTTGTGATGAAGCAGCGTCTGCACCCAGGCTTGCAAAGTGCTATGTTTCCAAGCGCCATTGTGGAGGTCTGGTATAGATGTGTAAGTAATTGAGTATGGAGCAAGAACTGACAGATAACTCACCTGGCCCCCAGTGGTTTTCCACAAAGTGCTTGCGCATGGTTTCAACCTTGATGCATGCATAAAAGCACACTTTACAGACCATTCCCATATACTGTCTTATTCCGCCAAAGGGGGGAATTGGATCAGGTAGCCTGTATATATTCTGAGGAGGATCTTGGATAATGTTGATCTGTGTGTGGGGAGGGAGCTTGATGTGATGCTGAGCCCGCAAGTGAGCAGCCAGCTCCTCCACTCTGACACATGTGTGGCAGGAACTGTTTGTGCAAAGCAGCAGTTTGACCTGTTTGTGGTAGCACACACCCAAACCCACCAGGTCATCCAAGACTATGGAGGGGATCCATGAACTCAGTGTTTGCATGAGTCTTGGTAGAAGGGAAAAGACTGACCTTGCACATTATCACCTGCTGGGGTGACTCTAGATTGAACGGAAACAGTTCTGCGAGGAGGATCAGGCTGCCTGATCTTGTGGCGACAGTGGGAATAGTGTGCCCGCATTAGAGGAGCCTTGGGAGCAGTGTAAGAGCAAGCTGGAGATGGACAGTGGAAGAGGTTGTTGCTAGTTTTGGATATGGTGATGCGGTTATGCAGTGCATCTGTGGTGTGGATGACTGCTTGATGGACATTTCTGATGTGTAGTTTGCGAGCAGAAAAGGTGCTGAAAGATAGGTTACACTTGGGACATTCAAAAGTAGACATTGCAATTGAGTAGTGCAGTGGTGTAATTGAGTGCAGTGGATTCAAGTAAAATGGTTGACGGTTGGGGGGCTATGAAGGAGGCAGTTTGATGAAAAAAGGCCCTCTATTTATAGACAAATCAGCACCCAGGGGGAGCCCAGGAGACACACATGCAATTCATGTGCATTATCACTAGAGGAAAATATGTACACATAGCAATAGAAATAAGTTAAACAAAAGCAGTCAAACAAACAAGGGTAAAAGAATAAGAAACACAAGTCTAAGACCCTAATCTTCCTCCTCTTCTTCATCTGCTACACCAGCAATGTCATCAATAAGGTTTCCATAGGGCTGTTTGTTACGCCTTTCTGGTTCCTCCTCATCCTCCTCATCCTCCTCCTCATCTTCCTCCTTCTCCTCTTCAGTGTCTTCATCTTCATCCCCTTTTTGGTGTTGATCTTCAGGGTTGTCCAAGGGGGGGCCATTCTTGACCATTTCTGGAACTGAAGACTTGAGGAGCTTCATGACCATGTCTCTGTTTCCTTGAGTGTTGGCGTCCAGGACAGGGTGGGGAGAGGGAGTACCGGCAGTGGAAATTGAGAGCATTGGCGAAGCAATTTCAGACATGATGTCTGCCAAGATCAAGTCCCCAATGATTGCTGGGGTTATCTTTTCAGCCCAATAGGCTGTTGCTCTGTCCCATTCATCAGTGTTGGCGTTTTTGATTTTGAACTTGTTGAGGAGGGAGAGGAGGTAACCGTTGACGAATTTCCAGCCGCCAGAGACCAGAGGATGAGTGGAGTCAATTCCCTCATTGGAGAGCTCCATGAGGGCCTTTATGCATTGATCTCCGAGGGTGAGGATGCCATAGCAGTCTGCAAGGTTGTATTTTCTGTAGTTGGCAAAGCACACGAACCAGCCAACAGCTCCAAAGGTGATGAATATGGAGAGGGAAGCATAAGCCTCCTTCCTGGTCAGAGCCCATTGCTTAGTTGTGACGCCTGGGGGACCGCTGCGAAAGATAGATACCGATTGAAGTTCTGATTTGTAGGATTTGAGCTCCTTTGAGCTGAAACCACCAGCATTCTCATATTCCTTCAGTTTAGCTGCCACTCCAGCCGATTCAGCAGCCAAGGCCAAACCCAAGATCATTTCAAATATCCTTTTGAGGAAGAACGCCATTCCCTCGTCGGTGTCCTTTGTTCCAGCCTTTCCACCAGGAGTCCCACCCATTCCCTGGACCTTTGTGTACCAGAAAGCCCCAGCATCCCTCACGCCGTCTAGATCGGTTTTGCGCGGCGCATTTGGTGATTTGGTGGCTGGAGTCATGGAGAGGGAGATTGCAGCCACAGAATCCTTGGCCACCTGGCAGACCCTTTCAAAGGCAGCATGGACATGCTTTCTCCTGGCGACATGAGAGGTGTAGTGAGGTGTGGTGTCACCAGGAGCCCTGGCAAACATGACCAAGAGAGCAGTCCAGCTGCCCACAGGAGTTGGGGGATCTTCTTTTGCTGCCGCCATAATCTTCTCAAAGTCCACTTTTTCTTTATTCCAGAAGGGGTCTGGAGAAGAGACCTGGAAAAGTGCAGGAGCTGCAGAATGGAATTAAATGTAATGTTAGTTTGAGTCTGAGGTTCATGTCAAATAAGGATGAAAGCTTACCAGTCTTGAGGAGATCAAAGAATCCCTTGTGAGAGGGAGCCCTCATGAGTTTGTGGTCCAGCCTATGGGCCATGTTCAGGGGGGGAGACTGGACATTCTCCATGGTAGCTGCAATCCAGTCCAAGAACCTATGGATCATTGGAGAAGAGAGTGATGGGAATTCACAGCCTGCTCTTGCACCATTTTTCCCCTCACACACAGCCAGCTGTTGAGTGTAGCTGAATTTTTCACTGGCTCCCAGATGCAAGCAAATGTCTTATGCAGGGCCAGGGGGGTAACACAATGCATCAGAGTTGGTCAAATATTCTAAGACAGAGGGAGTGAAAAGACATACCTTGGGCAGAAAGTGCTTCCCCAGCTTTTATTATCCCTGCAGGTTGGGAGCCTCCACTCCCATTCCTTGCACCATCCTTCTCCTTCACCTTTTCCAACCTGCTCGCCGTGGTTGCATCTTTCTGCATAGAGATCTCCAGCTCTTCTGCTGCCGCAATAAGTCCAGCGTCTAACTCATGGTCACTTCCAAACATATCCTCAGATCTGGGAGCGGGGAGATTCTTATTGAAGCTGAGGGTGGAGAGGGTTGATGATGGGATACCCAAAGGGGTTTGCTGGGTGTTGGCTTTTTTGGATTTGGAAGCTGGAGTTGAGGCGGGGGCGTCCTTGGCAGGTCTCTTTCTTGATGGACCAGCAGAGAGGACTTCCACCTCAGAGTCCAGGATGACCACATCAGAATTTGAAGTCACTCCTTGTTGGATCTTGACTTCCCAGTCCTTGACAGTTTGGTCACATACTTCACCCACTCTGGAGAAGAGATCCCCTCCCACAGAAGCAGGAGCCTCTCCCAGGGTGGAGGTGACTTCCTCCATGAGTGAGCTGAGGGAGGCTTTGAACTCCTTATCTGGATGGCAGAGAGTTGGAAAAAGGTCAGTTATAATTAGTGGATGGATGACAAGACAGAGACAATGAGCTTACATCTCTCTTGCAAAGCCTTGAGTGCCACCAGTTTGATTTCCCTGCCAGAGCTGGTTCTGGGCAAGTTTGGCAGAGAGACTCTTCCAGTTGGGATTGGCCCTTTAGAGGTAACTAGTTGCCCCTCTGGCACAGAGGCTCTCTTCTTCTTGGGTGCAGGGGTTGAGGCTGGGCTGTGGTGTGGGGGAAGATGAGTATCAGTTGAAGGGGAGGGGGGTTTTTGAGCAGATGTTGGAACCCCCAGGCCTTCAGAGTTGAATGAATCATCTCCAGAGTAATCCACTCTTTCAGATGACATGATTGAGAATATTCCTGGTATTTGTAAGTGTAGTAATAGTATTTCTAAATTTAAGGTAAGTGGGTAGTGGCTGTGGTATTACAAGTCCTTGGTGTGAGTTGAGCTGATGTGGTGTGGAGTAGCTTGGATGGGAATGTGAATTAATGTGCCCAGGATGAGCCCAAAAGATGCCCCTTTTATAGGCAAGAGGGGGGGGATGGGGAGTGGCTGGGCACCCCCTGAGAATCTCCAGGATGCTGACATCCCATCCTCTTCAGTACAGGGCAGAATGAATGTTCCCAGTCATCCCACTAGGCTGAGGAGGGTGTATGTAGACGGTCCCCTGAACATTTCTTCAGGATAACCCTCTCATCCTCCTCTCAGGCTGCAGGTGACAAAAGTATGGTCACCCCCCCAGGTTGCGCGCGCAACCTGGGGGGGTGGGTAGTGTTTCGTCGTGGTCGCCGACTGCCCTGATACACAGGTGGATCGCTCTAAGGAGGAGAACAATCCACCTGCGCTATGTAGATTGTTCTGAGTTTGAGAACAATCTACACAGCCCTGTTGTCCCCTGCTGCTGCAGGGGACGAAAGCATGCTCACCCCCCTAGGTTGCGCGCGCAACCTGGGGGGATGGGTAGTGTTTCGTTGTGATCGCCGACTGGCGTGATACACCGGTGGATCGCTCTCAGGAGGAGAACGATCCACCTCTGCTATGTAGATCGTTCTCATACTGAGAACAATCCACACAGCCCTGTTGTCCCCTGCAGCTGCAGGGGACGAAGTGATGCTCACCCCCCCAGGTTGCGCGCGCAACCTGGGGGGGTGGGTGGTGTTTCGTCCAGGTCGCCGGCCGGCCTGTCATTCAGGTCGATTGTTCTCATCATGAGAACGATCGACCTGTCATGTGTAGATCGTTCTCATACTGAGAACAATCTACACAGCCCTGTTGTCCCCTGCTGCTGCAGGGGACAACAGCATGCTCACCCCCCTAGGTTGCGCGCGCAACCTGGGGGGGTGGGTAGTGTTTCGTCGTGATTGCCAACGGGCGTGATACACAGGTGGATCGCTCTCAGGAGGAGAACGATCCACCTCTGCTATGTAGATCGTTCTCATACTGAGAACAATCTACACAGCCCTGTTGTCCCCTGCAGCTGCAGGGGACGAAGTGATGCTCACCCCCCCAGGTTGCGCGCGCAACCTGGGGGGGTGGGGTATGTTTCGTCCCTCCTCAGCCTGCAGGCTGAGGAGGGACCATGGAGATCGTTCTCCTGAACGATCGTTCAGGAGAACGATCTGTTCCTCCCTTGCAGCAGCAGGGGAGGAACGGCTGCTCAGCCCCCAGGTTGCGCGCGCGACCTGGGGGGGTGGGGTATGCTTCGTCCATCCTCAGCCTGCAGGCTGAGGAGGGACCATGGAGATCGTTCTCCTGAACGATCGTTCAGGAGAACGATCCGTTCCTCCCTTGCAGCAGCAGGGGAGGAACGGCTGCTCAGCCCCCCAGGTTGCGCGCGCAACCTGGGGGGGTGGGGACCGTTTCGTCCCTCCTCAGCCTGCAGGCTGAGGAGGGACTGTGTAGATCGTTCTCCTGAACGATCGTTCAGGAGAACGATCTGTTCCTCCCCTGAAGCAGCAGGGGAGGAACCACTGCTCAGCCCCCCAGGTTGCGCGCGCAACCTGGGTGGGTGGGGTAGGATTTGTTCCTCCTCAGCCAGCGGGCTGAGGATGGACTGTATAGATCACTCTCCTGAACCATTGTTCAAGAGAGCGATCTGCATGTTGTGTGTCAGATCGATCAATCTATCAATTGATCAATCTGACACAATTCAGGCAGTCCCCTGAATGTCAGGGGAGTGCCTGAATAGTGAACTTTCTTCAGTCCAGCCTGAAGGCTGGACTGAAGAGCTCTGCTCTCAGGATTGCCTGAGAGAATATACACAATCATGAGAGGGGTGATTCATCATAAAATCACCCCCCTCTTACTTTCCCCCTCTCCATCCACCCACTTTGCCATTAGACATTGCACACATCACTCTCCCCCATACACATTACAAACTCTGCACAAACAAACCACCACTCACTCCTCACCCACCCCAGACACCTTTCACCCCACTTTTACTCACAAGGAGAAATGCCAAGACATGTTGGACAGAACACCACCAACTCCACCAGACACAGAATTGGGACCCAAGGAGTGAGTTTTACAAGTTTCCCACCTCCTGTTTCTTCCATAATTCAGCTAACCACCCCCTTGCCTTCTTTACCATACAGTGGGGCTGCACCCAATGCAGAGACTGTGCCAACTCTGACAGATGTGAGGTCATAGAGAACACTAGGACTTGTAGACACTGTGTAAGACATGGGATGCTCTGCCAATGGCCAAATGGTAAGCACACTAATCTCGCTCATTACTCCCCTTTCATCAATACTGACTGACTCTCAACCTCTACCAGATAACATCCTCCTGGTCACCATCTTTAGGACTATAAGCAGGCTCCTTGTCACTGTGCGGCAGCTCTCAAGAACCCTCAGTGACACAAGACAAGAGTTAAATCACTATATACAATTAGAAGAGGATTCCTTAGACACAAGATCCCCATTGTTTACCCCCTCCTCAGATGAATACTAGTTACCTGTCTTGTTTTTCTTCTTATGTTGCTACTTATCAATATGTGCTGCACAATACATGACAAAATGTGTCCTTTGGAACCTCACTTGAGCTTCCCTTTTCTCATTCCATGTGCCTCTGATGCCCCCCTACTAAAAAAGGCACCAGAGGGACAAGGAATGAGGGCATACTTCCATTCCTCCCGCTAATAGGGCTGCACAGAGACCAGGAGGGTGGATCGTTCTCCCTCCTGAACGATCCACCCTCCCTGTAGTCCCCTGCTGCTGCAGGGGACTTGGGTGGGCCGAGCCCCCCAGGTTGCGCGCGCAACCTGGGGGGGTGGGACGCGTTTGGTCCCTGTACATCCTCAGGGGTTGTACAGGGGCCTGTAGGTCGACCGATCGATTGTTCAATCGATCGATCGATCTACCAACCCTTCAGGCAGTTCCCTGTAGATCAGGGACTGCCTGAAACTCCAGTTTCTTCAGTCCAGCCTGAAGGCTGGACTGAAGGTGGGAACTCTCAGTCCCCCTGAGTTTCAACATTCAGGAGGGGGGATATGTATTATATCAAGACATCCCCCCTCCCACTTTTTCCTCTTCCCTTCCCCATCTAACCACATCCCTCCACCCACTCCCTTCACCAGCTACACACACCAACTCCCCCCACTTCCCCCACACTCAACCACACACACACCAACAACCCCCAATTCCCCCACACTCAACCACCCCCCTCAACACCAACTCCCCAACCACCTCACCCCTCAAATCCAGTCACCATGCCAAGACATGTGGGTCACAATAACACCAACTCCACCAGAAACAGGATTGGGTCTAGAGGAGTAAGTGTCATCATCTCTGTCTCTCCCAAGTCCCCTGAATCAACCTGACTGAATATCTCTTTCACTATCATGCAGTGGGGATGCTGCCACTGCAGGGATGCTGCAGACTCTGGCAACTGTGAGGTGCTGGAAAACACAAGGACTTGTAGGACTTGTGTACAGCATGGAATGTTGTGCCAGTGGCCAAGTGGTAAGCCTTGTTCTCTCTTTCATATACCATGTACATCTTTCACTTACTGACTCACCCTTGCTTCATTCCATCCTGCTCCAGACAATGTTCTCCTTGCAACCATCTTCAGGACCATTGAGAGGCTCCACACCACCATCACCCAGCTCTCCAGGGCCCTGGCTGATACCAGGGGGGAACTGGACCAGCTCCTCCACAGAGAGGAAGAGTATGACCAACTGGTTCATCAGATATTTTCCTCTGACTCTGAAGACATGTAGCTGTTGTAATTTCTTTCTTTCTTATTTATTCAATTAGTCCACTCTGCCAGACATGCAAAACATGATGGAACTATATTTCTTGAACCCCTTTTTGTATCCCTACCCTCATTCCTGGGACCCATGGGACCCCCCTACTCCAAAGGGTCCCGGGGGTCCCAGGAATGAGGGCTCATTCCAGTCCCCCCTGCTATTAGAAGACAATACTCTTGTTGGAGCCATTATTATGTCTAAAATCTCCGCAGGCACGCATACTAACGTGGTCAACTCCGTTAACTCTGAAGACGCTCAACTTTTGTGGCAAGCTATTGTCAAAAGGTATGCGTCAGCCAAACCTTCTAATAGAGCTTGATTTTATAATCAATTTTTGAGTATCACCTACCAGACCAATCGGATTGATAAGTTTATCACAGAGGTTCAAAGCTGCATTAATAAGATGAAGGACGTTGGTATTGTTTTTCCGCCGGATCTGATCACCTATGATCTACTGAGAAGATTGCCGGCCAGTCTCAATAACATCAAGCAGGCTATTACTCACTCAAAGAACAGAGAGGATATTACGCCGGAATCCTTGCTTAACCATCTTGAAATCCACCGAAATGATTTGAAGTTGTCAAATCATTCTAAGCAAGATACCGGGCCAATATCAATGTTGTCGAGAGAAGGAACTTTTTGTTTGTCCGGCAAGCACAATCCGCGTGCTCCCCATCCTGAAGACAGCTACATGCTTCATCCAGAACTTCGTCCGGTCTACAGATCTAATTATGGAAGAAAGCCCGCTCAAGCATCAAACTTCAGCAGTCTTTCAACCTTCCATACACATCTTTCATCTGTATTTGTTCTGGACTCCGGATTGTCTTCACATATGGTCGCTGATGAAAATCTCTTCGCCGCTCTAGACAAGTCAGAAGGAGGATTGATCAATACTAGTTGCGGAGACAATACTCTGGAGATTGGAGGAAAAGGGACAATCGCTATACTTCACAGGGGGAATCGAATTTTTTTCAACAACGTCTTATTAGTGCCTAAAATCAATGCCAACCTGTTATCTTTTTTTCATCTTCTCCCTCAACATTATGAAATTAAATTTGAAGTTAACAAGTTTGCAATTCTAAGAGACGGAATGACCCTGTTAGAAGGAGGTTATCAAAACAATCTTCCCATACTTGAGTTCTCACCCTGTAACAACCATTCTCACTTCTCATCTTCTGAAATTCTTCACAAGTCTCTTGGCCATACCAGTTATGGAAGAATTAGGCACAAGGTGGGAATTCCTGTCAAAGCGGATCGTAAATGTGAATCATGCGCCATGGCCAAAATCACCAAGGCTTCGTACAAGCACAGATCCTCTTGCGCATCTAAGCCCTTCGAAGAAATCCACTTGGATTTGATTGGCCCTATTAAACCGATGTCGTATAAAAAACACCAATATATTCTTACTATTGTCAATTCTGCTACTCGTTACTGCTCAGCTGTCCCAATTGCAGCCAAGTCAGACGTCTTCTCAGTGCTGTCTCAACTAGTAGATGTAGAATCTAAACGCCTGGGGTATTATCCAAGCATTATTCATTCTGATAGGGGAACCGAGTTCACAAATCAAGAGCTGAACAAGTATTGTGTCGACCATGTCATACGTTTGAGATTCGCTGATCCTCATACTCCGCAACAGAACGGATTGGCGGAAAGATTCAATCGGACTATTCTTGAATCACTAAGGACAAATCTGCTCGATTCTGGCTTCCCAAAGCATCTGTGGAGTGAAGTTGTCGCCGCATGTGTCCTGATCATGAATCAAGTTCCATCTCATCGGAGCAACAAGTCGCCTTATGAGCAGTTCAAGTTCTCTTTGCTTCCAATTGGATTTTTTCACCCAATTGGAAACCCTGTTGTTTTCTATTCTCACAGGAATAAGGGTAAATTGGAACCTCGGGGTGATTGCGGCAAGCTTTTGGATACAATCCTGAACTCAAATCTTATCAAACACTTACTGAAGACGGCTCGATTGTATGTTCAAAGAATGTTACCTTCCTTGATTGCTCCGATTGCATTACCTCCAAGGATGATTGGAGTGACCTAGTCATCGAGGAAGAAAAGATTCCAGCCCCAGTTGATCCTCCTGAAACGATTCTAGAAGAGGCATTGACGTTCATCAAGAGCGAGGAAGTGGATGAACTCGATGCGCTACCCGTTGATTCAAACGAATCTGTCGAGCAAGAGCAATCTTCTCTAGAAGACTCTGAATCAATCAATGAAGATTTTGATCAAATTAATAATGATCTGATTCCACCTCCTCTAACTTCTTCTGTTTGAGTTCTGCGAGAGAGGACCAGCATGGTCAAGCCTCAAAAGTATTCTTATTTGGCATCCGATCCAAGAAATTTTTTTAAGGCGGTTTCAGGTGAAAGTTCTGAAAAATGGAAGAAGGAAATTGATGAGGAATTGGAGAACATTGAAGGACACAATGTTTGGATTGATTGCTTTACAACCCCGAGTAAAGCCCTTAGACACACTTGGGTGTTTAAAACAAATCCCGCAACTCTTTCTAGCCTGGAAAAGAAGAAGGCCAGGCTGTGTATTCAGGGGTTTATGCAAACTCCTGGGGAAGATTTTTTTGACACATTTGCGCCGACTGGGAAGTTTCCTTTGCTTCTTACATTGCTTGTCTTGGCTATGGATATTAACCTGAAGGTGAAGCAGTTTTATGTGAAAAGTGCATTCTTGTTTGCACCACTCGAAGAAGAAATTTACATTAAGACACCCGAAGGTTCTCAAAGAAAATCACCATTTCTAAGACTTCAAAAATCTTTATATGGTCTCAAGCAATCACCAATGAACTGGTACAATACTTTGACCTCTTGGTTTGAAGAAATCAACTACTTGCCTTCAATGTCCGATGCGTGCTTATTCATTCATAAGGAAACAAACTCCTTTGTTTTCTTCCATGTGGATGACCTGTTGGTTGTTGGTAGGGTCGATGAGTTCAAAGACTTATTCCTGAAGCGTTTCCCCAACTCATCAGCACATCCTCCAGATACCTTACTCGGAATGAATCTTACCATGTTAGAAGATACAATTGAGCTTTCTCAATTGAACTTGATTGAAAAGGGACTGCAACTTCTCCAGCTAGAAGATTTGGTTCCGGTGAAGACTCCTCTGACCTCGGCTGTTCAGTTACATGCAGCATCTGACGAAGATCATGAAGAGTTCAAAAAGCTGGGAATAAATTATTGTTCTTTTACGGGTATTTTGAACTATCTGTCTTGCAGAACTCGACCCAATTTGGCTGCTGCGGTCTCTATTCTGTCCAGATTTAATCAAAAACCCGGGTTGTCTCATTGGTGTCAGGTAGTTCACTGCTGGAAGTACTTGCTGGGAACAAAAGACTTCAAGTTCAAGCTGAAACCGGATCCAAATGATTCCTCAAATTGTATTAATTACTATACAGATGCAACCTGGGCCGATGATCATGAAACAAGGATTTCTCAGAGTGGATCGCTTGCATTTTGGAAATGCTGTCCAATTATTTGGAACAGTAAGAAGCAACGTAATATTACCATGTCTTTGACGGAGGTGGAGTTGAATGCTCTCTTGGATGGAGAGCAGGAAAGCCAATGGCTCACGTTTCTGGTCGAGGAACTTTGGAAGAATCAACTAAAACCTACTCTCTTTCATATTGACAATAAAGGTTTGCTGGAGAAACTGAAGAAATTTGGATCCAATTCTAAAACTAAACATTTAGACATTAAGGTTAAAGACCTTTGAACAAAGTACAAGAATAAAGAAATCAATGTGAAGCTGGTCTCCTCTGAAGATATGTTAGCTGACTCATTGACAAAGGCTGCTCCTCTCCGTTCTCTGGCAAGACTTCAGGAGGAGTGTTTTTCTTTTTCTGGTCCTTCGACATCAAGCAAGGAGGAGTGTTAAAATCTCTCTTACATAATCTTGACTCAAAACTCCTCGTGCTTAAACCTCAAACAAGTGCACAGACTCTAATGACATCATTCTTTTTAATTAAAACACTTTTCTCTTTCTTCTTATCTACTCGACAACATTCCTCATTCCTATCTCCCTCGTCTCCATCAATCTCTATTCCCTTTCTATCCATTACTCCTAACATCCATTACTCCCTTCACACATATTTCTCGACTTCATCTCTTAATTCTTTATCTCCTTAAATCATCAACAAGTGTCACTATCTCTCTCCGCATTATCTTCTCTCTTTCTTTTCCCCTCACTACTATCTACTACTATCTACTACTTGCCTCTTTATTCTTACTCTGCTCTTCCCACAATTCTCGGACTTCTTGCTCTATTCTTGTCGACTTCGTCAATATAATAAAAAGTCCAAGTCGGTTTTCTTTTCTTATTATTTTATCTCTTCATCCCGTGCTTGTTGTCTCAGACTGAACCCATAACCTATTTTTTCTCCAGTCCATTATACAATCTTAACATTCCATCCTCTTCCTTAAAAACAACTTCACAACTTATTTATTAAATATTCATTGTTCAAGTGGTATGATTTATTCCTTATCCTTTTTCCTTGTTATTCTCATTCTAATCTTTGTTCTTTTTCAGTCTGGTTTTGGTTCATAGAAATTTATCAAAGTTAATTCAAATAACTACATTGACTTATTATGTTCCCTCTTGATCTCCTCAGACAATGCTCTCCTGGCCACCATGTTTCAAACCATCACAAGACTCACAACCACAATCAACCAGCTAGCAAGAAACCTCACCACCACCAGACAGGAGCTCAACCACTACATACACCTGGAGGAGGACTTTTTAGACAGTGACACAACATCACAAATATTTCCTTCTGATTCTGAGTAGTTATATCATCTTGTATCTCTTACTTTCTTCTACTTATCAATTAGCCCAACATACATAGCAATAAACCCATGAAAGTGCAACATTTGCACACCTCTTTTCCCCCTTGACCCTCATTTCATGGACCCATGGGACCCCCCTATTCAAAAGGGTCCCGGGGGTCCCAGGAATAAGGGCTCATTCCTGTCCCCCCTGCTATTAGGATATACAAGGTAGTGATTTTGTCATCTTGTCACTCCTTTTTCCCCCCATCAACCAGTTCATTTCCTTGCCTCCCTCATGCCTTATTGTCCTTGATCCTCCAGTAAAACCTCCATCATGTCTTATGATCCTCTTTGAGTAACACCTTTGACCAAAGACAGCCATTTTTCTTTCTTTGTTTTCATTAAGACTACGTCATTGTTTTCCTCTTCATCCTGTGGTTTTTTTTTCTTCCTGTGAGCTGTTACTTCCAGTATAAGGGTATGTATATATATTGTAAATACTAGTAGCTACAAGAAAAACAAAATCTGTGCATCTATATTTTCTGGTCCTTCTATTAAAGTAGAGATGTATTTCTTTAACATCTGGGTTCTCCTAAGTTATACAAACAAGAATGTAGTATTTTTTATGAGTCCACCAATTTTTATATATTTAAGTGAGAATTATAAGTTGATTAGTCCCTGATCATTAATAAAATTCAATTTTTATAACTGGGAATCTGCCAGCTTTGAAAATCATATAGATTTTGAAATTGGTAGTAATGTTCTAGATCCATCTGTTTTCTTCATGTATTGATTAATCCTGGGGAATGAGCTGGAGGCTGATTTTTTTTTTATAAAGAAACTTAATTAAGACTGTTTAACCTCTTGCCTGCAAGGCTTATGCCGGTGTCTGGTATTCTTCAAATAATTTTCTGCAATCCAAATTAATCCCTGTTTTCTGTTGGCCGCAGTTGCACACCTGAGCTTAGCCGCAATAGATTATATTTGAGTGTCTGCTTATACTGATGGTCTGTTGCTGATCTTCTTGAAGTTTGTTGGCCACTGTTGGGACACCAGATGTGAGAACTCCTTTTGGGACGGGTGGCAGTTCTGCAAGGGGGAAATACCAGTAATAATATTTCAAATATGTAAGAAGACATTAAACTGTTCTGGGTGGTTTGAAAGACCTGCCCCTGTATGATACTACACAAGAGCTATCACAACAAATTTGTTTATTTTATTTGTTGTGGCAAACTAATGATAGAGAAAACTTATGTTTAGCAGTCTCTTATCAGACCTAGATCAAAACTTGACTTCAGTGGAAATGGTTTGGTGAAATTTGTATGGGCAATAGAGCCAGGGTGGTTTACAACAGGCTTGAGTCAGATGATGGAAATAAGTCTTGAAGTAAATATCTCTTATGCGGTTTTTATATATTTGTAATTGAAGTGTAGATAAACTAGTAAAAGGAATTCTTGATGGAACTGATGTTATATGTGAACTATTCAAAGTGTATTTTCCCTCTTCCTTAACCTTCAGTTAAGAGCACAATGGGTTAAAGTCAATTTTACTTGTTAAGAGCACAAATAGTGATACTAGCTACTGGACTACTTATATATCCTCTGAGGTATGAAAGATTTTGATGGGTCACTTGATTGATATCACACTGTGGGATTTACTTGGATTTGTGATGGAAGCTCTAAAATCAGATGTGTGTTCTGCTTAGGATTTCTCCTCTGGCATACTCAAACTGAGTAGAGAAAACCTCCTCCTTTTATAGTAAAATGTGAGGGATTTCTGCTGGTGTGACTGCCATAGAAGTTCTCATATGATGATGGTGGTAAAGGTATCCATGTGGTGGTTGTGGTATCCATGTGGTGGTGGTATCCATGAGGTGGTGGTATCCATGGTGGTGGTTATATCCACTAAATATACCAAAACTATGCACTTGAATCTAATTCTATACTATGTACTATCAATACATATTCCTCAAGTCTGAAATAAATGTTTAATCCAGATATCTTTTAAATGAGGGGAGCTAGCCTAGTGGTTACAGTGAGTGACTAGGGGTTAAATGACCTGTAGAACCTAATTATGCAATAATACATCTAGAAATATGTCTCCTTCTCAATAGTAAACTTTGACTCTATGTGATTTGATACTTGGAACACATTTGGCACACCACAATGCTTTTGTCATCAGGTTTATTTGACTTCAAGCAAGGCTTGAAATTTGCTTTTATTCTATGGATCAATTCATTACTATTCCTTGAAAAGACAATCCACTGGAATCTAACTCAGCTTTCCCCAACTATATCTCAGAAATGAAGAGCTATCAAGAAATGTAGCCAGAACTTTCTTTTTGACCAAGATGGCAATGAGGGAGGGTTTCAGTGAGCCAATAGAAGGTTTGCCAGGGAAAAGATTTGAAAGGAAGACGGGGTCATGTTTGTGAACCATTTTGTGAGTATTGGTGTCCAACTGGTTCAAACAAAGACTAAACAGCTCCATATTAAAAAAATATAATAAGGGCAAGAAAAATACCCTCATGAGATTGTAGATACATTGGTATGCTTATTTCTTTTTTTCTTCTGTCATTTAAACTCATTATGATTTCCTTCCATCTTAGTTCTTGTTTTTAGTTTGTTTGGAAATAAATTCAATTTCTTTACACACCAGACTCTTTCTGGTGCTTCTCCATTGGACAGGTACACTGTGTAAGTTTCTCTTGTCAAATTTTTGAATCCATGTCTAATGTTTTAGTTTCTTAAATCAATGCTACAGCTCCCATGCTTGAGGTGGCTAGGCAAAAAAATAAAATATATGATGCCCATAAGAATAATTTGTGATCCTTTCCATAATTTCTACTTTTATATCTGTTGTCTTACTTCTTTTATCTCTTTTTCTTCCTTTGACTGTGCTTTTACCTATAAAACATGCACGCAACTCAAGCTCATGTTCTCTCAAATTCTCTTCCATACATGCATGTATTTCTATAAAAATCATACATGTGCCCTTGATTATTTTTGTTTCATTCTGATTCAGAACTTGTGGGTTTCAGCCTTGTCTTAGCCATGATTTCCTGTATGCAAGGGGCCTTGATCTCTATTATTCTTGTGTCTTTTCACAGAAACATATTGACTGTTACATGGGCCCTTATCATCTTTTCCAACTATGGTATGTCACTCATGAAACACTCTCTCTGGATGATGGATCAAATTGTCCACAAATTTCCAATTGAAATCTTTAAATTATACATTCAAAAATCAAATGAATGTGTCAGATATTACTGTGTCACAAATATCTTCTTGGGATGCCTTCATTCTTTATTGGGATATGTCAAACAAATCAACAGTATTCTGTTAAACTGTCTAAAGAATGCTGTTGATTACATTTTTTCTTTCCAAAATCATTCAAACTCTCATATCTTTGAAGAAGTATTCTTTTTTTTCTTTCAAGAGTATCCAAAACTTGATGTCTGGGCTCAAAAGAATTCTCTATCAAGCAACAAAATCTGTATCCTTAAATTTGAGGAGAATCCCTCTTCTCCTCTCCATTGGTCAATAAACCCCTGTATCCTCAATACTTACAGAAGTATTTCTCCCCCCCTTGCAAAGAGAGAAGTGTAAAAATCACATCAATTGTACATCAATTGTTTTAAACTTGCTTAAACTGAATCCAAATCATGTTTCCACTGTTGTCTGAATATTCCCTTGAATACAGTCTATAAATTACCACCACCCCTCACACCAATGTGTGAATTATCAACATAGATTCACAGACAGATCAGGATTTACCACAAATCTTATATTCCCTCTTGTGGATGTGATACTAATATCACATAAACTGAACCAGCTCTTGCAATTTGTGATCTCATCTGGAAACAAATTCATCTTTGTTTCTATGCAGCACACACATGGTAGATCATCATTCACTTATATCATTCCTCTGAACCATCTTTTGATGCCAAAAATAGGCCTTCAATGAGCAATGGATGAATCAAAAATATACATATATTTTTTGGGCACTCAGAATGAAGACCCAAGTTATTCACATGTAGAATCAAATATCAACTGCATTGGTCACAACATGAGGGTAATTGCTGATTTATATACCAACCTGAGTTGCAGATGACATCACACCAACAATCAACTTCCTTGGAACAAAGTTGAGATCCACTTCTTAGAAGCTGTGGAAGGGTTACTCAATAAAGTTACATAATGGCACTTGCATGCAAGTGCCCTGGAAAGATCCCTGGTGAAAGCTACAAAAGAGTATAGCAAAATGGATGTGTGAGAAAATGTGTATTCAGCAGTGCCTAACTGGACACTTGTGAAGGATTGTTGCAAATTTGATGTTAGAAGAGGGAAACACATGCAAGTCAAAGTAAACAATCAATATAGCAAACAACTGGAGTGACTGTATAGGAAAAAAATTAAATACTAATCAAGTGTTAATTGATTTTACTGCTTGAATCAATCCTTGGAAGCTTTGGTTACAATAAATGGAAAATGAAAACGAGAACAATAATTACAGCATGAGGAAATGGTTTACAAACGACCAGCAAGAAGAGAGAAGGAAATGCTTTGAGGGTTTCAATCTAGGTCCAGGGTAAATTTCTGCAATGATATTATGAGGGAGATGTTAAGGATTAGGGACTTGAGCAACCCAAGTAGGATAAGGTGTGCCGAGTTCTGCAGAAATCATTTTTATGAATTGATAAGGGATGCCGCCTTGCCTTAAGGTATCCTGTAAAATCCAGCTTTTCTTGTAATAATGCTTCAGTGCACCTGATGAGAGTTGGTTTTCATTGCTCGTACCGGCCTCAACGTTAGCAGAACTCAGACAGACCTGACAGCATTCGCGCAAAGGAACTTCTGTCCTAGATCCCCACTTGTCAGTTGGAAAGCTTGGCTTGATCTTGCCATCTGGTGGTAACATGAGACTAGCGTTGGACAGGTTTCGGATGCGGCTGTTGGTATGAGGGGGCGGATTGGCTGAGATGACAAGAGTATCATCGACAAAGTCTGAAGCGGGATCGATCGTTGGCTCTATCCGGTTCGATGAGAGGGGTGTTTTTGGCCATATCGCAAGTTTCTTGACAAACGGGATATACTTGGTTTTACTGAGTAGAGTGGTAGTTGTAGCGGATCGCTGTAAAGCGGCACCAGGGGTTGAAGTTTTTTTCAGGGGGGCGCCCAGAGTAGAGCTATGCTGTAGCGGTGTAGCAGAAGGTCTTTGTAAAGAGGTAGCAGGAGTTGCCGTTCTCTGTAACGGGACACCGGAAATCATTGCTCCTTGTGTTTGCCCACGAGGAGTTGATACCCGCTTGAGTGGGGCCCAGTCAAGCGGTTGATCTGGTGATACTGGTAATGACGACTGACGAAGCCACGCGGGAGTGGGAGATTTCTGCAATGGAGCACCCGATGAATCGCTGTTTGATTCGGCAGGAGATGAGGTGTTGGATTTCTCGGGATTGCCAGAGTCATTTCGTTGGCTATCTAGTCCGATCGATCTCGCTTTTTGGCCAAACCATCTGAATCGAGAGGTCCTACGACCATTCTTTTCTAACGGAAAATGTGACTTAGACTCGGCGGAAATTGTCTGTTTGACAAACGAGTTCGATACATGGGGTGGTCTGAGTTTGGGATTACTAATTGTGTCATGAGTCGGCGAGGCGAGCGGACCAACGGGTTCTGAATTTATAAGTAGACCTAGTGAATCGAGCCAAGAGAGTCACAGATCAGATTGGTCAACAGTTGATTGATAGCAATTTTGGAAACGCGGATCAGCCAGGACAAACTAACCATTCGAGTCCGCCGATGTGACTTGCTTGGGGAAGGGTATGCTCTGAGCATATTGATTCAAATCATCTCTGGGAGAAATCGATGAAGCGATCGAGTTGATCGCCGTGTTTGTAGATAGTTGGACTGGGACAGTTGCTTTATTCAGTTGTTCTCGAAGACTTGGAGATAGATGAGACAGGTTGGAGAACGTGTTCGGCTTGAGATTCGATTTGTAACGGCCCGTTTGCCTCCATCGCGCCAATCGATGTTCCTCTTCCAGTCTGAGTGCTCTTCTGTCAGGTTGACGAGTAATCCTAGGAAGGGTGAGGTTAAGATAACGAGGGACATCAGGAATGAATTGTTCGTCTTCGTCAATCTCTTTTCGTGTTTGGGCAAACAGTTCCCTGCTGGATACGACGCCTGAAGGGGAGCTCGGAGTGAGTGAGGCGTTGGAATGATTATTGTGGTAGCCGATTCCGATGAGGGAGCTAGTTGAGATGTTAAGTGGTAAACTGAATGAGTAGAAAGAGACGGATCCCAGGAGGGGGAGAGGGAGAGAGGAGAACAGACAGACGCCAATGAATAATTAGATATATGAGAGCGGTTTTGAAAAGCTGAAAGAAAAACGGACGCGATCTTTCTGGTGCACAGCCGAACCGGTCTCTTCCTGGTACGACTCCTCGAGCGTCGCGTAGGAGTCTCCTCATCGGACGAGTTCTCCTCGCCTGGATTAGGGATGATCCGAACGATAGGATCAAAGGTAATCTGAGAATGACCGTTGATTGGTAGTGGATCGACGGAATGATCTTGAAGGTCGGTGGTTCCAGCTAATTCGAATGCGGAACAAGCTGAGGGTCCGGTGGTAGATATTAGGTCTTCATTAGGGTCATCAGCTGGGAGAGATGTGGTTGCGATAGATGTTTGGGATGGTTTGAAGGCTGATGAGGTTGAGGCTGAATCGATTGACTGGATATACTTCTTCTGATCGAACTCATTCAGTTTCTGGTTGATCGTAATAGAATCTTGAGCGACTACCACGTCTGGGCTGGGTCTAGTATCCGTTGGGTGGTAAATGAGAGGATCTTGGCCTTCTTTCTCCTCGTTTACTAGATTCCTATTAACTCGAACCGAGCCAATCTTCTGGCCTTGGGCTATGTTAATCGACTGATACGACCCTCCGCTCTCCTCGACTGATGTGCCTGTACTCTGGGTGGTACTAACACTCCTCGTCGTCGTACTCCTGCCCCTGCTTGGAGTCGGCTTGGGGCTCAGAGGAGGAGTGGTGGTACTACTAGTAAGACCGGTATTACCACGGTTGTAGGGAATCCGGCTAATACAGCTACGTTTAATATTGGGGGTTTCGGCCATGAAATGGATCCGGTAGTGGCTAGGGTTCGGCTGGAAGCATGTATCATGTAAAAAACCGTATCAAATCAGTACATAAAATTTGAAGGTAATCATCACTGCTTTATTAACATCTAACGAGCGCTCTCCCAAGTAGTTCTTCATGGAGTAATTGTACACGGTTTTTATATCTGTGTGTAAGTAGCGGGTCAAGCAGCTCGGTTGTCTGTGGGGCACGTGAGCTTGAATCTCCATATTACATACTTACTTTACCACCAAGGTCTGGGAAATGCTCATCAACGGTGGGTTCAGCTTGCTGCATGGTTTCGAGCTAATGTGCTTGTTGATGAAGGCCTGATCGATAAGAGTAAAACTGTTATAAGCGTATACATAAACTTAAAGGAGTGAAATAATATTGCTGGTAATCGGGATATGGATGATGGATCTGGAGCCGAATCGAAAGAGGTCAGATGTCCCCAGGCCATATAACAAATTTGAATTGATCTTGATAATTACATTATTTTATATAAAGTCCCATGGAAAACGCTAAGCTACATTGCGTGCCTGTGTCAACTTCAAACTTACAAACTCTCCTCGACCATCTCCTCGAGCTCGCCAGTCCCGAGTCATTAATACATATTTATTACCTTCATTTGCTACTTGAAAAAAGAAAATAGGTCGCATGATCCCGACACAAACATTCCACATCAGCCGGTCGGGGACATTTGATCTGTGGTGGTCAAGGTAGACATATATAAGTAGAGATGTATCAAGTTGAACGAGACGATGAAGTTCGGGATATCTCACATTCCGGAAGACTGAAAAAGGCCTCTACCATCCAAGAGAAAGAACTAAAGAAAAACGCCACGGAAGGAAAAAAGCTTAACGAGTCCGTCTCAACTCAAGAGTCCGCCTGCGAGTAGAAACTATTGCAACCAGGTAAAGAGAATAAAAAAAGCAGCTCACGATGCAAAGTCAAATGAAATTCAAACGCGAACTCAAGCCATGATGACGGTGGCAAACCGCTGGATCAAACTTAATGTATACAATCCCTCACAGCTATCAATCATCAGTTCCTCTCCTCGGCATTGTAACTACCCCGAAATCTACATTCCTCCCATGTAACTCTCTCTCGAGACAATCTTGACCAGGCCATTCGTTTATGGTGTTGAGCTATGACAAAAATTATTGTAAAAAGATAGGAAAATATGTATTAACATTTTTTTTTAAAAAAAGAGAAGTTAAATGCTCTATATGTCGGTACGATGTTTGTACAAATGAGTAGCTCGTCAATTCTTTTAGCCCTCTCGATTGTTCATAACTTGACTTAGCCGCAGACATGGCAGTCGGCTCAGAAAACTCAATTTATCAACCTGATAAACATCGTGGCTGGATGATGGACCTGCGTGGTAACGCTTGTTCTACTCAACCGCTATCATGTACAGCTTGACTGTCTTACGATCACGCTGGTTGAATTTTGACTCATCTTCCTTCTCAGATAAGTAAGATTTCAGGAAGGCCTTGATCACGATCAAAGTCCGCTTGCTTAAATTGACCAGACCTTGATTGTATTATCCTTTGAACCGGTGACCATGTATCGATCAAAGTAGCGAAGGCGTTCGACGGTATCTGTATGCCCATTAAGACTGAGGCTTGATCGTTGCAAGGTAGTCCGATTATAAACCTGTATGAATGAATGTCAGAGAGGAGTAAAATAATCAAACCTCTAGTTGCTTATTGAGAGAAGGAAGATTTGACCTACGTTGATACTTTTATCACCAGCCGCACACATGATCTTTCGGCTATCAAACTGTAGAGCAGTAATCGGATAGCCATACTTGATTGTCTCGGTCACTAGCCCTGTTCGAAGATCCCAGATCTACGATCAAAATAATTAGCTTGGGCTGTTTTTCCTTCGATGCATCGCGTACGTACCTTGATGGACTTGTCTGTGCTCCCGCTAACCAGATGGATTTCATCAAATTGTAAGCAAGTGATTGGCCCAGTGTGACCAATCAACGTTCTGTGGGCTTGGCCAGTTCGCACTGTGATATAAGAATGACTGAACTTCAGCTCGCGGAGAGATAGCAAAGTAGGATCTTCAACGTACTGTCCCACATCCGTACGCAGCCATCGCCACTTCCGCTAGCCAAGGCATATCCCCAGAACTGAATTCCACCAATGTAGTCCTCATGCCCAAGTGATAGTTCATCGAGATGATTCGTGGTATCTATCAATCGAGGCTCTTCCATCGATTCATCGCCGGGCAGATGGTGACTCGATGATAGAGTTGGTCGACGCGATCGATCGCTCCAACTACTGGCAGAGGCTGTATAGCTGCTAGGGCCGAACTCGAAATCACTTATGGTCGAGCTGGGGTTTCGAAACTGACGCCTGGTAGATAGCTTGGTCGTGGGAAGGGGTGGGTTTTGCATAGCCCAGAGGATATCCATCGTCATGACCGCTTGGCCGGTGTTAAGATCCCATTGCCGGATGGTTTTATCGGAGGAGCCGGTGACCTATGATAGAATAACAAGACCATCCTTAAGAACAATTGAGTTGGAATCGCAGGGTATTTGGGAGTATAAATACCGCGTGTAATGAGGAAAAGTTGGGGAAAAGGGAATGATTAAAGATGAGACTGACGAGGCATGTATCATCAAAATACAGAGCAGTGACCGAGCGACTATGACCCTCTAATTTCATGACGCATGGGTCTTGTTTTGATGTATCTTGGTTATCAGTCGGACTAACACCGCCTGAGCCATTTGGTAAGATCTGTTCATCCTGGGTAAAACTTCCTCCCAATTTCTGATTCATGTCAATTGCTCGATCAAGATCCCACATCCGGATCTGGCCGTCAGCACCCCCGGTGATGCATGACATATCCTCTACCTGTAAGCACTTGACCACCCCAACGTGTCCCTTCAAATTTCGAATTGATTCTCCGGTGGCAAGATCCCACAGTTGGACTGTTTGGTCAAGAGATGAACTGACGAGATGACCGTATGGACTGGAGAAGTCAAGTGCGAGGATGGCTTGAGAGTGACCTTTTAGGGTCATAAATGAGACATTCTTCGGTAATTCGTCGTGTTCGGATGGTAAGAAGGCCGGACCGCGTCGTCTTCGGGAGTTAGTTGACGAGATCCTTGGTTCTCGGGCTGTAGGTTGGGAAAGTCCATGACTGAGCAGTGGCAAGCTCTCCTGTAGTTCGACCAGTCGATCGCTAACCCCCTCGTGTTCGTCGATCAGCTCTAGTTCTTCCTCTCTTAAGGCCAACATGGATCTTTCGAGGTCTTCTTTGAGTTGGTTTAAGCTGAGTATCTTGAGGTCGATCTCGTTCAAGTCCTTGGAGATCAGTTCCTTACGAATCTGCAAATTTTCGCGATCTTGGACGATCTCGGCGAGTTCAAGTTTCAGCTCGGGTATCATTTCTTTAATTGCCGGTAAATTCTGAGGATCTGGTTGGGATGATGGTTGTGTTTTGGAGAGTCCGATCACGACATGGTCCGTCTTCCGCCGTCGCGTCCGTCTCTTGGTCGAGTTTAGAGGTCGGTCGGCATGGCCGGTTGAAGATTTTCTACGATGGCTCGAAGTGTTTTCATCTTGGATCAGTCCTCTCTCGGCATCCAGTTTATCCATGAGACGCAGTGAGATTGGATGAGGGTGATCGGCTCGATCCAGACCGAGTAGTTTGTGGCCGATTTCAGCTCTCCTCCGACGTCGGTTGAGTTTTGATTCGAGAGATGAGGGTAGGGTTGCCTGGAATCCATCAATGAGGGATAGATCTGATGATGATGATGGATGTGCTTGAGGTGGGGGAAGGTCGAGTGCGAGGAGTTGATTAATTTGATTAGGATCGGTGATCAAAAGGTCGTTTAGCTGGATTCCCGAGCGACCGCCGATTGAAGGAGGTAGGAGTAGTCTGAGTATCTTGGAGAGATCGATTGGCGGAGGTGTTTTGAGGCTAGATGATGATGGTTGGTTGAGTAGTGAGGAAGTGAATGAATGGTTTGAGCTCAAGATTCGGTGTGACATCAGCTGAGGTGCGAGTGAGGTGAGTAACTGACGAGGTGCTGAGACAATCGAGGTGGGTGAGTATCGGTTGTGTTGGTGTTGGTGTTGGTGATGGTTAGAGGAAGAAGACATGATGGTTAAAAGCTGGGAGTTGGGATTGGGTGTTGGTCAAGCTGAGGGGCCCAAAAAACTGGAGGGTGGGATTTAAATGGTTTCAGACCGAACAAAGACAAAAACAAAAACAAAAACAAAAACAAAAACAAAAACAAAAACAAAAACAAAAACAAAAACAAAAACAAAAACAAAAACAAAAACAAAAACAAAAACAAAAACAAAAACAAAAACAAAAACAAAAACAAAAACAAAAACAAAAACAAAAACAAAAACAAAAACAAAAACAAAAACAAAAACAAAAACAAAAACAAAAACAAACCAACAAGCTTTCCAAGCATTCTTCAATTCACAACAAACAGATACATAAAGTGACATACACACAAGGGGTTAGTAAATCTATTGCCTCAACTCAAGTATAAAACTACATCTGATCAGAGAAAAACAACAGCAAGATGAAAACTATCAAACAAATCCATCCGGCAGGGATATCATGATCAAGTTACAACTGACTCAAAATAACTTGATAGGATAATCAAGAACATCACAAAGACATTTGGAGGGTTACTGATCCATGTTCAACCAAATAGAAAAACTGATTGTCTTTGAAATAGATCTTCTTTACCATCTAATGATTCATAGTGATGGAGACTTGTGCTAGGAGGGCTATGAAGAATTTGAGCTGAGGAAGTTCAAGGCCAAGAGTAAAGAGATTAGTCAATTGAGTTCAATTATCAAATCTAGGAGAGAAATATTGATGCAAGAGGTTTTGATAAGTTGATCAGAGATAAAATGAGAGAGATTTTTGTAGAGAGAGAAACAAAATTGAAATTAAAAGGGCAGAAGATGGTGAAATTCAGGTTAATGAAACACCAGCTGGAGAGGAGTGGTGATATGAGAATCTAAAACAATACTACTTAGGAGGCAACAACAATCACTTACAGAGGCCCAATGAGGAGAAAGAATGAGCGGGGAAAATCAAGAGCACAGAATGCTCAGGAACTCAGAACACCAGGATATAAGTCTCCCGCGGAGCAGTTCTAGCTAGTATGGGCTCAGAACTAAGTAAGGTTTGTGTTTCAGATGGGAGCAGATGAAATACAACATAGGGAAGGGGCCTAAGTTCATGAGTGCCTAACAGTCTGAGGAACAGAAAAGACTGAAAAGAAACTGAAATAAATAAGCCCTCTTTTGGGCATGGGGCAGAATTCTAACATTAGTTACATGAGTATCTGCAACAATACAACCAATTAGCAGGAAAATAAACACTAACCACTGCAAGAAAAATTAGCTCAACTGCTGCCAATTTAAATTTGGGATGCTCAAAAAGAGCTGCAATTGTAACAACTCTTAGTGGAACACAAGAGTTTTTTTCTGTGCATGGAAGCTTTGTTGAAGTATCTGTTGACACTTGCCATTATCTCCTCTGTGTCACTGACAAGAAAGGCCCTAAGAAAATCACTCCTTCTCCCACCTCATAAGGCTTCTCCATTTAATGCTTCCATCCATCAATACTTCCTATCTTCCTTACACCTGATCACTTAACTCACTTCCTGTTGAAATTTTCTTTACTGTGTGCCAAATTTTAGCACTGCATGTGCAAATTCAATTCCAAAAAGCTCAATAATCAAACCTGATCCAGCCAAAACTAAAGGAGATTAAATAAATTGCCAAAAGACAAGATACCAGATCTGAAATTCACATTTTTTTAATGAAACAACAAAGAATATAGATAAATAGTTGATTGATAAACATACCCAGCTAATAAGAATAATAAGTGACAGACAGTTAGTTATGAAAAAGATACAGGAAAGTGGAAGAGACAAAGGACTAAGAAAAGGACTGTGAAGAATGATTAGTTGATTGAAAATTCTGAATTTTTGCCAGATATTGGTAATGTAATTCTCACCAAGTTGATACTGACTAGATGTATTTTGAGGGTAAATAATGAAACAAGGTCAACCACTGTTTTTTGAAGGTATTGAATCAATGATAGTGTGGGAGTGTACCAGAATTGTTTCAATAGGAAGAGAATGGAGAAGGAATAAGAAAATAGTAAAGTAAATTTAGAATATGAGTAAAAAGGATTAGGTAATTGAGGCTGATGGGAGAGGATTTTGTTGGATGGATAGGAAAAGGTTTGAAGGGTCCTTGGTTAAATGAATTTGGGAGATTGAATGATATTTAGACGTGATTTGATCCTTAGTTTTCACTGTCAGCTGGTGATGATGAATTAGGTTTGATTTTTGAGTCTTGTGGGCTTAAATTAGGAATAATTGATTTCACAGTTCTGTCACAGTTTAAGTGTTGAGAATTCATATTACATCAATTTTCAACAAAAACCTTAAATTCATCTCCTATAACTGTGCTCTAATTTATACTCTGTTAGCTCCACTCCCCATTTAATCTCAATCTCTCTTCTCTTTGCTCTTTTCCATCCACTTCACCAACATATTATCTTCTCACTATTCCATAATCCCTATCATTTACCACCACATCCTTATCCTCATTCCTTCCCTTCTTACCAATTATAATCCTCTTATATATTCAAGGATCACACACCCTTCCACAATACACTCTTTTTGAACTGCTACCCTGTCTTCATCTTAAACTCATTAAAAATACAGCATTAAACATATCTTCTCATTTCCCTTAGTCTTACAACTAAAGCTTTTCTAGTTCAACTTGGTAAGAACTAAACTATTATTATTATTTTTATTTTTATTATTATTATTATTATTATTATTATTATTATTATTATTATTATTATTATTATTATTATTATTATTATTATTATTATTATTATTCCTTTTTTTCTTTCTTTGGAACCAAAATTCTTGTCTGGTCTTCCTTTGGTTGAATGAATTTAATGGATAATAAAGATAAAAAATCCTTTGTTGAAGGTTTGGTTTTCCAACGTTTTTTCAAGCCTCACAATATATCAATCAAATCCATTTTCCATCCTGAAAAATATTCAAACAAGATCCTCAAATGTCTAAGTTTGTTCTTATATAATTGAAGACCCTTTTTTCTGCAGTGATGTTATGTAATAACCACTGATTTTCTATCACTGAGTCTCACAGAGGACCACATTGTATCACTCACATTTTTGGCAGATTTGGGAATCTATTTGTTGATAAATGGACGCCAATGGCGCAGACCAACGCCCACCCGCACGCCAAATGTTTTTGGCATGCAGGGCCTACACACCAAAATAAATTGGCGTGTAGGGTCTACACGCCAATTTTTGGCCATAGGCCCCGCACGCCAAATATTGGTGGTGTGTGGGTCCCACATGGCAATTTTTTGGCGTGTGGGAAACCTTGTTTCCTGGGAGGAACTCCTCCTTGCCAACAAGGTTGTATCCTACACGCCAATTTATTTTGGTGTGTAGGCCCCACACACTGTAAGAACTCCTTTTGGGATGGGTGGCAGTTCTGCGAGGGGGAAATACCAGTAATAACATTTCAAACATTTAAGAAGATATTACAACCGCTACGGGTGGTTTGAAATACCTGCCCCTCTATGATACTACAAAAGAGCTATCACAACAAATTTATTTATTTTATTTGTTGTGGCAAACTAATGATAGAGAAAACTTATGTGTATCAGTCTCTTATCAGACCTAGATCAAAACTTGACTTCAGTGGAAATGGGTTTGGTGGAATTTGTATGAGCAATAGAACCAGGGTGGTTTACAACAGGCTTGAGTCAGATGATGGAAATAAGTCTTGAAGTAAATATCTCTTATGCGGTTTTTATATATTTGTAATTGAGGTGTAGATAAACTAGTAAAAAAAACTTCTTGACAGAACTGATGTTATATGTGAACTATTCAAAGTGTATTTGCCCTCTTCCTTAACCTTCAGTTAAGAGAACAATGGGTACAAGTCAATTTTACTTGTTAAGAGCACAAATAGTGATACTAGCTACTGGACTACTTATATATCCTCTGAGGTATGAAAGATTTTGATGGGTCACTTGATTGAGATAACACTGTGGGATTTACTTGGATTTGTGATGGAAACTCTAAATGAGATGTGTGTTCTGCTTAGGATTCCTCCTCTGGCATGCTCAAACTGAGGAGAGAAAACCTCATCCTTTTATAGTAAAATGTGAGGGATTTCTGCTGGTGTGACTGCCATAGAGGTTCTCATATGATGGTGGTGGTAAGGGTATCCATGTGGTGGTTGTGTTATCCATGTGGTGGTGGTATCCATGTGGTGGTGGTATCTATTAAATATACTACAACTATGCACTTGAATCTAATCCTATACTATGTACTATCAATATATATTCCTAAATTCTGAAATAACAGTTTAATCCAGATATCTTTTAAATGAGGGGAGCTAGCCTAGTGGTTCCAGTGAGTGACTAGGGGTTAAATGATCTGTAGAATTTAATTATGCAATAATACATCTAGAAATATGTCTCATTCTCAAATAGTAAACTGTGACTCTATGTGATTTGATGCTTGGTACACATTTGGAACACCACAACACCCAAAAAAATTGGTGTGCATTTATCAACACCCATCTGTTAGGGTCATCATTAATGTCCTCATCACTCATCATCATCCCTGTAAAATCCCATGTAGTACCCCAGGGGTTATTTTTTCAGTCACAGCAGCATACACAAGGGCATTGATAAATGCACACCAATGGGCGCACGCCCACGCCCATCGCACGCCGATAAAAAAAAAGGTGTGTTGCCCGCACGCCTTTTTTTTATCGGCGTGCAGGCTGCACGCCCATCCTTGGGCGTGGGCACGCCTGTAGATGGGCGTGCAGTTCGCACGCCCATCTACAGGCGTGCGACACCCCCGAGGATGGGCGTGCAGCCGCACGCCTGCTGGGGAGGACTGCAAGCCCCTCGACCGGAGGGATTCCCTCCCGGTCGAGGAGGGTATACAGCCTCCTCAACCGGAGGGATTCCCTCCCGGTCGAGGAGGGTATACAGCCTCCTTGACCGGAGGGATTCCCTCCCGGTCGAGGAGGGTATACAGCCTCCTCGGCCGGAGGGATCCCTCCAGTCGAGGAGGTTGTACAACCTCCTTGACTGGAGGGATCCCTCCGGTCAAGGAGGCTGTATACCCTCCTCGACCGGGAGGGAATCCCTCCGGTTGAGGAGGGTATACAGCCTCCTTGACCGGAGGGATTCCCTCCAGTTGAGGAGGCTGTACAACCTCCTCGACTGGAGGGATCCCTCCGGTCGAGGAGGCTGTATACCCTCCTCGACCGGGAGGGAATCCCTCCGGTCGAGGAGGTTGTACAGCCTCCTCGACTGGAGGGAATCCCTCCGGTCAAGGAGGCTGTATTCCTCGACCGGAGCTGATGTCATGCGTACATTCTTGTGTACGCATGACATCAACATGTATATAGGCAGGGGCGTGCCCCTACCTATATACATAGAATCGGCGTGCAAGCCCGCACGCCGATTCTATGTATATAGGTAGGGGCACGCCCCTGCCTATATTCATAGGAAGGGCGTGCAAACTGCACGCCCTTTCTATGTATATAGGCAGGGGGTTCGCACCACCTGTGTACCCTACTTAAAACCACCCTAAAGACCCCCTCACAGATGATACATCCCGGGGTCCTGAGGTGGTAAATGGTGGGGGTTGGCTGAATATCCGAGTATTTGAATCACTGCCAGCATAATTGCCTAGGATGAAGTCATCCCAGTTAAACTGGGATGCACTCAACCAATTTAAACTTGGTTGAAATCAACTGATGAAATATAAATCCAAGGGACCCCCCTTGGTTTTATATTTCATTGGTTGAGGTCAACCTACTTTAAATTGGTTGTTTGCATCCTAGTTTAACTGGGATGAACTCAACCTAGGCAATTATGCTGGCAGTGAATATCTCAGATACTCCCGCCAAATTCTGATTTTTTTTCAAAAGTATGTTCACACATAAGCCACAAATGCATGCTGTCATCCACACCGGTGGTCATCCACACGTGTGTCTATCCTTAATTCACAACATTGATTAGCTCATCATCCAACCCAAACCTCAGCTTTACCACCAACTTTACGCTGCACACCAACAGTATGAACACCAACCAAAACCACCAAAACCCTGAGCAACAGTACTATCAACCTACTGGACGGCACATCAACACTCATCAGAATCCTTATGCATCCAACCAACCTTCTTATGATGATTACAATATCAATAACCCAATGTTCAATCCAGGCGGATATAATCAGACACAAGGTTTCTATCAGTCTCCAACATACAATAACCCTTTCCCCCAGCCCCCTAATCAACCATACCAATACCAACAGAATATCAACCCTAATCCCTCACAACCACCTCCTCAATACCCACCTCATCTGCAAATTCCTCTTGATCAAAACCAACCCGTCACCCCAGAATCTCAAGAATCTCAATCAAATCCAGTTGATCAGCATTTCCCACCACCCATCGCTACTTCAGACCCGCCAGAGGACGATCTCCGAGGACATATGACAACCGATCAAATGGTTTTGAAAAATAAGCCAGCTCAAGTTCTTAAAACTGCTACCAAGGAACGTATCCAAAATCACGGCCTCACTCGACTGCGGAACGAGGCCAATCAGAACATAACCCATCATCGAATGACAGAAACTATTTGGGAGGAGTTGGACGAATTGTACTACAACTTTCAGTGTAGCGTTAACCAGCTTGCTATCAACAGCGGTGTCGGTGCACATCTGCTTTATGAGCATTTGGGATGGAAGCAGAAAAAACGGACAGCGACAAACTACAATAACTTTGCCGCGTACGACCCTGAGGCTTCAAAATTGTTTTCAGAAAGTAAGTCACTCTTTTATTTCACATTTCTCTCAGATTTACCATTGAATCAGTTGACATCCCTTAGACAAACCCGATGAAGTTTATCACCTTTGGGATCAGAAGAGCAAGGCCGAGAAAGACAACTACCGCGACATGACCTATGTTGAATCGATTGTTGATGCTTCTATTGAGAAGAGCAAGTCCGATCCCCAAGTTATTGTCCAATCATCGACTGCTAGTCAAAAGTATAGCCGTTCAGTTGTATCGGAGTGGGCTCGCAAAGCAATGATAGATGTAAGTAGTATTAATCTACTTCGTTAATTTAATTCAATTCCCTAATAACTGATTTAATCTACTTGCGCAAAGTTGAAGTCGTTAAGTTTTTTCCATCAAATGGAAGGCTTTGTAGTTCTTGCTTCCCGTCATCCGAAGTCCGATTTCTTTTACAAGCAGGGTACGCCTCTTGCCATTGAGTTTCTCAAAATGTCCACAGGTGACAACGATCCTCTTGGCGAATTCCATACGTGGGTTGCGGGAAAAGCCATTGAGAAACTAAAAACCAATGAAGCTTCCCAGACCCGAAAAATAACACATGTACAATACAAGAAGCCTGTTCTACCAGTTCACGAATGGGATGAAGGTGAGTGTCCACAACCCTAGCCTCAATGTGAACAGTTTCCAATGAATCTTCCGTTTTTCCCAGGACACCAGCTTCCCAATGTTAGGTCGATTCGCCGCCAGCTCAGATCAATGATGTGTAAGTAGTAGATAGTAAGCCAAGGGTAAAAACATATGATGAAGAACTATTCTATTCACCGGTTTTGCTTTCATCCTTTGTAGATAATGTATCGGGTGGTAATATTGATGAGGGCTGGCCAGTGACCGACACTGCATCAAAGCTACAGCAGCTGGGCTTAAAGGTTTTTGTTGAGCCAAACGACCAGGGTGTCACTCTTGCTCATTTTGAGAAACCCCTGTCAAAGTTGAAGCTCAATCAGACTCGAGACGTCTTGGCTTGTTTAGGTGAAAATAAAGTCAAGATGAATTACAGTAGGAGATCAGTGGCGGCTACCGACAAAGATACTGTCACCAATCAGCTTCCCAACAAGAAACGAAAGCGTGGGGTCAATAAATCTTCAAATGTGCAATCTTCTGACCTGGAATCATCCCCGCCAAACACAACTGAACCAATACAATCAACTTCGGCTGCGAATCTTTCCAATGCTGAACCATCTGGCCACTCAGAAGACTTGGTATCAACACAGGCAACCACGACAAATCAAACAGATCACCAAACAGGTGTCGCTGAAACACATAGTACTACCTCCGGTGAAAACCCATTAGGTCCTTCGCCATCTAGCCCCTTGTCTGGCTTGGAAACCGGGCATTCTTAGTACTACATCACACCAATTAATTCATTTTTTACCGGACTCTGACTGCTGCTCTTGGCAATTGTTTTTTTTTCTGCCTTCACTTGTTTCTTGTATAGCTTCTAAATAAATACATGAATACCATTTATTTTCTATTCTGCAATGCTCCTGTTCACATTTATGGGGAATTTACAAATTGTTTATACTTTCAAGAAAAACACTAGAAACTGCCAGTTTCTGATATAAAGAAATTTTAAGTAAGCTAGTGGTGTTACTGCAACTTCACCAGTGTGCAGAAGCTTGGTGGCCTCAAACATCCTGACCATCTGTACCCTACTAACTACTAAGGGCAAATGATGATCAGCTGATAGATGGGGGTTTCTCAATGCATGCTGAAGACTGAATGGTCATTGTGGTACCTTGATGGGAAATATACACAGGCCTTCACCAGTGTGCAGAAGCTTGGTGGCCAGTGTGCAGAAGCTTGGTGGCCAGTGTGCAGAAGCTTGGTGGCCTCAAACATCCTGACCATCTGTACCCTACTAACTAATAAGGGCAAATGATGATCAGCTGATAGATGGGGGTTTCTCAATGCATGCTGAAGACTGAATGGTCATTGTGGTACCTTGATGGGAAATATGAACAGGCCTGCAGCAGCTTTTCCTATTTGGGAAGAGGTGGCCAACAGACCTGACATTGTAAATCAAGCTTAGTGACCAGTAGGTAACCCAGTGGTCTAGCAGGTCTGAGGTCTGATTAGCAGGTCTGATGGATGGAGGGTTTCATTTCTATTCATTATGTCTGATCAGCAGGTCTGATGGATGGAGGGTTTCATTTCTATTCATTCATAATCATACGATTATACTTGGATACTTACTAAGAAGTCTTTTCAACCAGTGTGCAGCAGCTTTGTACCCCCACATACACCTTGTGACCACCTTTTCCCCCCTCTGTCCTGAGTGTAAATGATTATAATTTAATCCACAGAGGTTTCTCTATGACTAATAAAATCTGAATGATATTCCTGATACCTTGTTCTCCACTCTGCACAAGCCAGAAGCTGCAGAATCTTCTCTGTATTTGAGAAGATATGGCCAATTTATCTGCCACTATAATCCTGGCTTAGTGACTAGTAGATGACCAAGTGGTCCAGCATGGTGGATGCAGATTTGAATTTAAAATTCAAATCCATTCATGGTCATGTAATCACACTGGAATACTTAGAAGCTTTGTGGACCAACACATCCTGACCAGTGGTGTCACACTAACACCTGAGTGCAAATGATGAGCAGTTGATAGATGAATCTTGGTGGATGCCTGAAGCATGCTGATTGGACATTCTTATATCTCAAAAGGGCAATCTGCACAAGCCCCCATAATCTTCAGTAGTAATTCAAGGGTTTTCCAGAAGGAAGTAAGGAGTAGGAGTATATGGAATGAAAGACAGTGAATCTCTTCATCCAGTTTATTCATGGTTTGATATTTAATTGGATCTTTATGATTTAAAGCTGAGATTATTTTCCAGATACTTTAGGAATAGTATCCCAATATTATTAGTTCTTAACCATCATTTGTACCTTCAATAAATCCCAAATGTCCACTGGTCATGAATTATATTATACACATTCCAAAACATCATAAATCAATGCCATGACCTAGTTGATTCATTCAAAAGATGAATCTAGAATTCATTTCTAACACTCTAATGTTTGGGGGAAACCATATCCCTCCTCATTCTTCACAGCTATTACCCTGCTTTCATGTCACCCATTTGAGAAAAGTCACCAGTGTCAAGTGAGCTCATTATACATGATACATGTTTATTGTCAATAATATATTTTCCAAAAAACCATAAATGTACTAGCCATGACCATGAGACACTCAGGCTATACCCTACATAATTCAATCATGGCATAATTTTTGAAATATGATCATAACAAATCAGGGATTATGATACTCTACATATTTAATTAAATCAAGTCATAAATTCAATCATGGCATAATTTTTGAAATATGATCATAACAAATCAGGGATTATGATACTCTACATATTTAATTAAATCAAGTCATAAGTTCAATCATGGCATAATTTTTGAAATATGATCATAACAAATCAGGGATTATGATACATATTTAATTAAATCAAGTCATAAGTTCAATCATGGCATAATGTTTGAAATATGATCATAACAAATCAGGGATTATGATACTCTACATATTTAATTAAATCAAGTCATAAGTTCAATCATGGCATAATTTTTGAAATATGATCATAACAAATCAGGGATTATGATACATATTTAATTAAATCAAGTCATAAGTTCAATCATGGCATAATTTTTGAAATATGATCATAACAAATCAGGGATTATGATACTCTACATAATTAAATCAAGTCATAATTTTTCAAATATATAGGGTATACAAATCAGGGATTATTATACCCTACATAATTCAATCATGATCAATTTTTTGAAATATGATCATAACAAATCAGGGATTATTTTTGATATAGTATTAGATTGTGATTTGTTCTCATAAAATGAAAAATTTAGTGAGGTTTCCTTAATTTTCACTTTGAATTATACACTTAGGTATCACGGAATGGACAAATCACTTGATTTTAATCACTATGAGACTGAAAATTGCCTTCTCAACCCTACCACAATAATCTTTCTATTTGGATTTATTTACCCATTCAATTTTTCTTGCACCCAGCTCCATGCCTCGAGTTCACTCAGTCAAGAATCCCTTTCGACACCAGACAAACGCGGAAAGAAAGCAACAAAAGAAAAATGCCGCCCGAGACAAAATCAGGAATGCGGATTCAAGAGCTGTTCTTGATGTTATCAATCAACGTTGGCGTCACTACTACACTACTTCAGACAATAATACTGCTCCATCCACTTCCACCGCTGTAAATATTCAATCTCATCCAGACGAACCAGTTGATACTGGCGGCACCAATTTTGTAGACAGCGCCTTCTATCCTCAGCAAGACTCTCAAGATTCTGATGAAAATTGGGTTGATGAAAATCATGGCTGCATTGATGGCTGGGATTCTATTCCTTGGAAAGTAAAAGCAAGTCGATCTCAACCAATGCAACCTGTCGACTCACTTTTAACCCAAGAAATTCGCACCGCCAACCGCGCTTTTACTGCAAACAGACACCAGGACCATTGGGATGCTATCATGCCAAAGCTCTTTGCTGCGTACTCGTGGCTGAAGGCGAAAACCGACAATTGGACAAACGACAAGTCGTTTCTTTCATTTTTGGACGCGTTCTGTAACTGCCAACCAGATGTTGTCAAGACTCATCAGTGGATTGATTGTGTCGATATTATAGGTATGTCATGTCGAATTTTCTATATTTCCATTCTATGAGCACCTTAAGTTCATTTGTCTCTCCTTTTTGTGTAGCTCAACAAAGAAGAGAGTTTTATTTTTGCCGCTGTATGCCTCATGCCATACATCTCCTGGCAAATGGATTCTTACCAAGTTCGCCTATCCACCCCTCAACTGGTTTTTCTATGCGGTTGATTCAGTATCACAACTACTCGTGGCAGCTGTGTAATGTTCGAAACTTGCCTTTTTCCATGGTTCAACAACGGTTTGGAGAGGAAAGGTCTTATGTTTTGTGGGATAAAAAAGGTGTATCGGTGAGTACTTATATTTATCATTTTAGGCAAAAGGCTGAATTGTAATTGTGGTAAATTATGTCTAGGGAAGGAGTTTGAAAAACTGTCTCTCATCGGCGGTAATTGTATACCGAACCCTTTTGGAACAGACAGAAAATCTAATCAAATCAGCCCTCGGTTTGCATGGACAGGAATTACTCGCAATCGATTGCTGCCCAGCTTGTTTTGGGCCTTATCTTGATACAGGCGACGAATCAAATCCTGAAGTGAATGATTGCCTCATCATTTGCCTTGATGGCAACTTTCAACACAGACATCATAAGGCTGCTAGCAAGAATTATACCGCGTTGAAGACACCCAATATCTTTGTTCAACCAAGCAAAATCGAAAACATGAAGCAACATATTCACGAAATGGAGGTTACCCACAAGATATCACGGGGAAAAAAAGTAATTCATCCGCACACATAACTCAGTCTTCCCCATTCTCTTGGCAGCCTGGCTGACATTTCTCCACAGGTAGCCGATAAGTGTTCTGATTCCCACAAAGCGGCGGACGACATGCGAAATGAAACGACGTGGAAAGGTTGTGACGACACCGGCCTGATGGGCTCATGCTGCCGTCACGATAGTGTCATTTACATGGCAAACATTGTTGAGACTGGTGAAAATAGAGCCCTTCCGCTCTCAATTCTCCAGCGTATTCTTGACAATATCAACCCAACCAGGCCTGTTGGGGTTTTGTACGACATTGGATGCTCACTAAACAAGTTTATCAACATAGTATGTCATCCCTCCCCCTCCTTTCACCTTTCAGCATGTTGTAATGAACCTTACTAACTTCTACTACATCATAGCGAAAGATTTTTCCCCAACATAGGGACCGATTAGTATTTGGTACATCTGTTTTCCATGCTTTTGTGCATGATTGGACATGTCAGCTTAGCTACAATCCTTGTTACAACCACGGCTGGGGCCTATCTGATGGAGAATCGATGGAACGATTATGGTCGGCTCTTTCACCTCAAGTTAGTCCTTTGAGGTATTCAACTCGAAACAACCGACTGAGAGCACTTGCACATCAATGTACGTTCAGGAACCGGGAGAGTATTATGGGCCTTGGTATGTATAATGAGCTTTTAGACGTACTTTTACATACCCATTCATTCATTAGCTTTTCTTCCACGAAATAAATTTATTTTAGCTGCCTGGCTGCGTCATAAGTTTCTCAATGCCCTCAGCAAAAGAGACGCCTCAAAAAAGGTCCTCAATGAAATTCTCAACATGGAAAATCCGCACAACCAAGGAAACATCAAATACTCTGTAGATTTTTTGCGAGTTCAGTGGAATTCACAATCTAAGTGTGAAGGCCAGCGTGCAGAGGATGATGAGGTGGGAATGAAACAGCTGGCAGATTTTTTTCATAATGAGGAGGTCCTGAACAAAGTAAAGTAAGTTTTTTCAACACCATATACGGATACATATATCTTGATTTGTGGTAATCCTATTTGACTTTTTGGATAACCGTCTTAGAAAGGACATTTTTGGTGCTCAGGGCCGATTACCCCGCTCTGTAGATGACTGGGAGCAAGTGATTACTTTGTTTGCCAGTCATGAGGAAAAGCAAAGACAGCTGGCGATGTCGCTTGGTCGCAACTACGAAGAGTTGCATGCTGCAACAGCAGAAAAGGAGGGGAAGCTGACCTTGCTTTGGGAAGCAAAGTCCAGCCTCTTTCTACAAGCCGTCGAGTTACAAGGTGAAAGATACCCGATTATGGGATCACAAACCTGTGGAACGAAGACGCAACAACGCATTCTGAAAGCAATACAGCGCCAAAAAAACCCAGTCGATAAAGCTATTAAACTTTACAACCAGAGACGGACCGAGTACCTCCTAGCTTACGAACCCGCAAGGGCACATCTATCCGAAAACCAAGACCTTACCTACAAATCGTTCCTAGCAATGGACTTGAATGATCCATTCTGGAACGATGGATTCTTTTTTCACTCTCAAGATCCTTGGGCAATCGATCCTACGGTTTGACATGGAATACAGGCGGTGCTTGTGTTAGATCGAGTACAAGAAGAAATCCAGCTCTTGACTCAAGAGCTTGATCGCGCGATCTCCTGGGCTCATGAGCATCTGATGGTTCTCAACAACAAGGTTACGCAGCTGGGTGAGTAATTGAGTCTTATTCTATTTAGATATATTATAATTCTAATATTTTCCGGTCAGAAACATGGTTGAGGTCCCCAGAGACACTTGATCTCCCTTCGAGCAATCCAGAAAACGCCCTTATAACAGCTCCTCTCCTTCTACCACTTCCAAGCAAACTTTGCATAATGAAATCAGAAATTCAGCGCTGTTTGAAGGACCATGAGCGACTGATAAGTTTGTGGATGTGTGATGTTGATTGGCTCTGGGAATCTACCCGAAATCAGCACACAAAATCTACTCACCCATGGTTTGAGGGTGTATCTTACCTCAGAGCTCAACACATTAATAACGCAATGGACTCCATTGATGACGCGATGGAGCAACTTGATTTGGCCCCAAGCCAACCTGGCAGACCCAACGAGGTATCAAGTGATGAAGAGGAGTATGAGGGGGCTGAATAATTCATATCTTTAGTGGTTTTTCTTTCTTTCTTTTTTAATTCTGTCCTGTCCATTTTGTTAGTCTCATTTCATCCCGCACACATAGGAAATAACTTTATGAACCAAAAAAAAAAATCCCAAGGAATGTTAAAATTTTAATGCAATAACGATGTGATTGCAAAACTGAGAGAAAAGGAAACTGAGGTAGAAAAAACATTGAAGTTCTATATAACAGACGTCTTACAAGGAACAGACGTCTTACAAGGACTTGTAAGGGTATGAATTAGAGTGTACACCACTCGGTGAGAGTGTATGTGGGGACATGTGCCCAGCCGAGGGTTGCATGACTTAGTTTTTTTTTGGAAGGTGACTTTTTTTGGCGGGAGTATCTGAGATATTCAAATACTCGGATATTCAGCCAACCCCCGCCATTTACCACCTCAGGACCCCGGGATGTTTCATCTGTGAGGGGGTCTTTAGGGTGGTTTTAAGTAGGGTACACAGGTGGTTCGCACGCCCTTTTCTGAACGGGCAGGGCGTGCGACCGCACGCCTGAAGTGTTGCACGCCGATGGGCGTGCAGCCCGCACACCGATAAAAAAAAGGTGTGCAATGGGCGTGGGCGTGCACCCATCGGCGTGCGTTTATCAACGCCCCATACACAATGCAACTCCACCTCACACAAAAAACAAGCTCACCATGCCAAAAATTACATCAAACTGACTCATAGACTACACTAAATAATGCAATCATCCAATTCATGAAGTACAAACAACCCCAATGCTTACTGATCTCAACCCATTTCCCCATCTATGGGAAATGATCCATCCATATAACAGAAGTCTGAGAAACAAAATAACCCAAGTGTTAGGATTTCAGCTCTTCAGGAAAACTTGCAAGAAGTGGGGGGATGGGGATGTTCAAAGAACTAAGGGAACAGGACCAAGGAGCAAGTTTAAGGTGAAAAGGCTCAGATGGTTTTATTTCTTCTGGAACACAAGCCAGATTAAGTATTCTAGTACAAGAGTGGCCAAAAAGTGGTTGAGCAGAATAATGTAATATAAATTTATGCTAATAACTAATTAAAATATGGAAGTTGGAATTGTAACTTAACAATTGAATAAGAGGGCATTGAAACTTAACAATGGACTTTAATGGCATTACAACTTAGTAATGTAAGACATCAGATATTTGATATAGAACATCACCCTTAGTGATGGAAAACAATAATTTTAATGAGGGAAGTTCATTTATATGGAGTTAATTTAAAGAGAGAGAAATGTGGGAAAAGATGTGACCAGAATTCCAACACCAAGCAGACAACTCTCTCAAAATTTTTCCCAGATAATCTAAAAAAATAACAAGTGCAACACCTTGAACTCAGTTTGATAGCATGCAGCTCATCTCTGGGTCAGAAACTCAACAATAAAGCCAATCAAATTTTAACATGAATGAAGACCACTTTGAGTACTTGCAGACAGCAAAAAGTGTTGATGTTGGAATTAATTCTAGAAGTTGAAAAGGAACCAAGCTTTTCTGGACCCCTGAGCTGGAGAAGGCAGCTCTGGAACCTCATTTCCAGGTGGTTTTCCAAGGAAAACAATCCAAGAATGGCTTCAAACAAAAGACTCACAGAGAAATTGCAGCACAGGTAAATTTCCCAGTTGACTTGGATCAAAATAAATGCAAGTATACATAGAATCAGGTATATATTTCATGGCTCCCAATCCTTTAATTTGCAGCTATTTTCACACAGCTGATAAATATTTTACACATTTACATATTCAGAGCTTTAGGAAAGACTACAATGTGTTCCACGAGCTCAAGAACCAGAGTATTTTTCTCTGGAATGACACAACTTTGGAGGTCATGGATTCAGATGAAGTGTGGAGCAGTTATCTCATGTTTATTTTTTTCTTCTCTTCTTTTGGTAGCCACAATTAAGGGGCCCCCAACCAAGGGGTGCTCCGGTATATCCAACTATCCAACCCGGTCAGTCAGAGCACGGGAGAGATTTGGTGAATTTTTACCCGGCCAGATATTCTGGGTAATGAGCTTGGGAGATATTGCAAAAAGAGTTGGAGACCAAATACTCTATTTCTTGTATGTAGCTAGGGAGAGCAGAGGAGGACAACAAAGATAAAAAGGGAGAAAGAAACAAACAAAAAAGACAAAAAAGAAGAAAAAAAGAGTCTTCATGAGGATTCATTGAGGTGGTCAGTCTCCTCATATGAAGCAGGGTCTAGAGTAACAATTGAGCAATACCACTCCTTGAGGCAAAGGAGATTTTTGACTGATGTTGGACTAAGACTCCATTTTTGGGGACCAATGACCATTTTAGAAGCTGAAAAAACCCGCTCTGAGGGAGCACTTGTGGCAGGAATGGAAAGGAAGCACCTTGCCATTCCTGCTAGTGATGGATAAGTTGAGGTCTTGCTTCTCCAGTACTGAAAAACTTTGGTCTTGGGTGCCTTGTTGTTTTCTCAGAGATAATAACAGATCTCAGCATCCAAGTCGTTTCCTACATGTTTGGAACCAAAGATATCAAAGAGGATTGATGACTTTTTCTTGGTTGGTTGATGAGCTTGACCACATCTGGCAGGACTTCAATCAAAACGGCAAGCTTCAATTGTAAAATCTTTGAGTACAGTGACAGGATTGAAGTCGGGATTGATTGATTTCTGGATAAATTGTGCATTTCTTTTGATGTAACCCATCTTGATCCGTGGATCAAGGATCATTGCACAGAGTGGTGCAGTCTTCTCTAAAGCCAAGAGTAAATATTTCTTGAGTTTCTCAATCATCTTCACCAAAGCTGGTAGAAGCTGATGAGAATCATAAGCTGATTGGGCAAGCATGATCTGCTTCATTAATGAAATGTAGACTGGAACCGACATATTGAGAGTCAGATATTGTGATGAGCACAGAAACTCAGTCGCTTCATGCAGTGACTTAAGGAACTGTATCAACTGAGCCACCTTCTCCCACTCAACCGGTGAGAAAAGATATTTTTCTGCATCAGAGCGATGGCAGAACATCATACATACATCTTTGAGTTCAAGAGCCCGGTCAAGCATGAGAAATGTTGAGTTCCAATTTGTCTTAAAATCCATGACAAGTGTCTTGATCTTGCTTTCAGAAGTTACTTGGGAGGACAAAGGTCGTTTTTTTTTTTTTGTATTTGGACTCATTGGGGTGCCAAGTGTCAACCAAGGCCATAACTGATTGTAATCTTTTACTGCGTTGTGTAGAAGCTTGGAAAAATGTGGTTAGTCCATGGATGTGTGAAATAACTGTCTTGAGGTTGACATTCATGCCATTGGGTGGAGTTGTGAGATTATTGATGTCCATAGGGTTGAAATCCATGTTGTTCAGAGTTAGTTTGGCTTCAGGTGCTTTGTGGCTGAATCCAAATTCTTGGAGGCCGTCTCTTGCTGCAAGATTGATGACATGGGCCATGCATCCTAATAAGTGTTCCAAAGCAATGAAATGGCCACTTAAGTATTCTCCCACCTTTGATGCAAGTGTTGAATTGTTGCTTGCATTATTGGCTGTGATGCTTACTAGAGAGTTGGCTATTTTGTACCAATCCAGGACATCAACAAAAACTTCAGCAAAGTTGGCTCCTGTATGTGCCCCTATGAATGGTATAAAGGCAGGTTTCAATCAGTAAATCAAACTGAGCTGCTTCAATCAAATGTAAATCTGTACTCACCATGAACCACAGGCATCGCCACCACCACATCAATCAATTCCCAGTTTTCTGTGATTGCATGAGCTGTAATTCCCAAGAAAGATTTCATGTTTGGTGAAGTCCAGGCGTCTAGAGTAAAGCCAATATGTTTGATCTTTTCAAACATCTTTTGAAGATACTTTGAGTGAGACTTATGAAGGTAGTGAATTTCCATTGCTATTGTTTTCTTGGAAAAAAGCATGTTGCCAGGACAGATTGATGGATTTAAAAGTGTCATTAGATCTCAAAAAGATTGTTGCTCAACAAATGAAAAATGCAATTTGGCATTGGCAATAAGATAAGAAATTTCTTTCAAATGAATTCAAAGAAAGTTTGTTGTTGACATTCTACAAGAAAAACATAAAGAATTTTTTAAGTATCAATTCAACCAAGAAATATTGATAAAAAAATTGTATGAATATATGATGGTTGTTTTTTTTCCTTTTCATCATAGCTGATATGTCTTGCAAGCCGGATTCCACTTTGCTTGGGTCAAGAATATTATGCTTTTGGAACAGATGCTGTCAGAAATTGAGACAATAAGCCCACATGTCTCCAAAATAATACAAGTCACATAACCCAATGGTTAAGGACTTTTATTTACAAAAAAGGGAATAAAATGAACCAAGTAAATTATCATGAATTTATAAGTTCAATTCCCATGTGAGTCATAATTTTATATACTTATTTTTTATCTAAATATTATCATTTTTATATACTAACTATTATTAAGAAATTTGAATTTAAGGAGAGATTAATATCTCCCCATGAATTTACCACACATTATTACAATTTAGTTATATCTCCTTCAAGGAGACTATTAACATAAATTACCCCATGCAATACAAATTCCTTTGAGTTATTACATTGGGGATAACATATTTTGTAATATTTAAAGGGATGAGATTTCCTTCTAAAGGGAATTTCACCAAACCTGCCAACCTTACTATTGTTTCAGTGAGTGGGGTTTTATATAATCATCCAAACCAACCTTTCTCTTTATCCCTTATCATCTTTCCTAGTCACTAGAATCTTTATTCAAGTGACTAGAAGTCCTCTCCCACTCTCAGGGAGTAGTTGAGGCAATTGCACTGAGCTATTATATAGCCGTTTTCCCTTGTTAACACAAGGGTGCCAGCTTCTCCGCTTTCAGCATAGAGAAGCTTATTTCCACTGGTCTTACAGACTATAGTGTGACCCTAGATACTGGTTGTAATACTGTATACAGTATAATTACACCTATCTGATATTTGACCCCACATCACTTAAGAGACGGGGGCTGACAGATTCTCACTCATATACTTTGTGCTTGAGCTTTGGTTGCGGGATAGAAATGTGTTGCATGGACGTCCATCTTTTGGATTAACTGCAGTGCATCTTACCTTCATTTCTTCTTTTGGGTCATAAACAAAATACTTCCATACCCATGATGTTCGGTTTGATTGAGAATTGCAAGAGTTCTGAATCTGAGGAGTTGGTTTTGAATCTTCTTGAGTTGAAGAGGTCTTTGGCCACATTTATGATATGTGATGGTGAGGAAGCTATGGAGGTAAGACCGTAAGAGTGAATGGGATTTGTAAATCCACTGCTAGCTCCCAAGTCCAAGATCCCTTAGAAACCAACGGTCCCTGCGGGTAGTACTTGGCACTCAACGGATACTCCTTGGGAGTATCTAATTTAATAACCTGTTAAAATTTAAAGTGATGAAGGGGGAGAAGAATGTTGAACAGACTCAAGGGAGACTCAGAGTTGGGGACTGGTTGAACTGAGTAGGACTGATGGTTTGTTATTGCTTGGACTAGGCTACATATTTATAGACTAGTCACAAGTGATCAATTTGTGGTTGATAACTAAATAATGAATAATGAATAATAATGAATAAATAATAATAAATAACTATGGAAGAAGATGGGAAAAGATTATTTTGATGTGAGTCTTACTAAGTCAATAAAAATAACTACTACAACAGGGATCAAAGTCTACAAGGCTGTGTTAAGTTATTGGAAATTAGTATTATGAGTCAACAATACAAAAGATCAGTCCAACTAATCATATCAATGATTATTCATATTTTAATGGTCTTTTGGGGATGAGGAGACAGAATTCCAACATAACCAACATTGGTTATATCCGCATGGTAATTTTGCGGGAGGCCCTGGACCTGTTGGATGTCCCCTGGGGACCTCCCTTAGCCACAATACTCTTTATTGATATATTTCATTAGTATCACCTAAAAGCCAGGAAATTCAAGGGGAAATGTTCCCCAAGTTGTTTTACCTTTTTGAGATCTTTGATAAATTTGTGGCAACAGTACTCAACAGATTTTTTTCTCTCTCTTCCCAGCAACAATCACTTCCATCATATTTTTTTCTCACTCTGCCCAACAACAATCACTTCCAGCTCCAGGAAATCCACTGGTTAACATTGAAAGAACTGAGAGCCAATACAGTATGGCTAGCAAGGCTCCTGAACTGGATCAATCCTCTCCATACTTCCCTTGTAATTCAGGACATGTTTCAAACAGAGTCCAAATAGTGTGTGCCTTTAGTGAATTAATCAGCTCACACAGTGCAAGGCTGAACAAAAGTGCAAGAGAAATGAATTTCTTCCAAAACCATGATTAAGAAAATTTTGATTGTCTTTAACAGCTATCAATAATCAATTTTTTCTAATCCAAGCATCAGGAATGCTAGTGCATGTCAATCCACCAAAAAAAAAAATCTTTGATGGCTTAGAGATTAGATATATTTAAACACCTGTTACTGATTCCTGGTCTGGTTTCTCTAGTTGCTTTTCCACATTTCTACAGTTTCTTGGCTACATAAAAACCATGATTCAGAAAAGTTTTTTCATCTTTAAAAGCTATTAATAATCAATGTTTTCTACTCCAAGAATCAGGCAGCCTTGTGAATGCAAATCCATCAAAAGAAACCCCAACTGGAATGGCTTAGAGATTAGATCTAGTTCAACACCTGTTACTGATTTCTGGTCTTGTTTTTCTACTTGATGCTCCAAAGTTTTCTAGTTTCTCTGCTACATAATTTCTGGTCTCTCTGCTCCATATTTTTCCAAACAAATGTTCTGAATCTTGAAATTATCTTGATTGGCAATCTGAGTCTCAAAAATATCATGATCAATATGCCAATATAATTTTTATGACTACATGTGAATTACAAACTCTATTGGATCATAACCTCCTCTTTGTTTCTATGGTCTGCATTGAACTTGATCTTTTCTATTACCCCTGCAATTAACTGCTGGCTCCCTGGGGTGTTGACTTACCCCCCTCCCTCACTGGAGTTTGTACATCAGACAATCTCTCCACATAATCTCTGCAAAATTTTCTCTCTGAGCCTCACACTTGATCTAAAACGCCTTCAAAATAACACTGCCAGCATAATTTCCTAGGTTGAGTTCATCCCAGTTAAACTAGGATGCAAACAACCAATTTAAAGTAGGTTGACCTCAACCAATGAAATATAAAACCAAGGGGGGTCCCTTGGATTTATATTTCATCAGTTGATTTCAACCAAGTTTAAATTGGTTGAGTGCATCCCAGTTTAACTGGGATGACTTCATCCTAGGCAATTATGCTGGCAGTGTAATTTCTTTTGTGGATTCAAATTGTTTGGTTGTTTGGTAGTTGACTGGTTTGATTGATTGGGAAAATCCTCCATGTGTACCAGACCCTCAAGCATGGTAATATTGTGAATTAGATACAAGCAAACCACTATTTGAGATTAGGTTGGAATGGAATATTTGAGTGGTTTCACAAGGATGGTAGATTTACCCTTCAAAATGCCAAATATTCTCTTCACAACTGCATTTATCAAGATGGAATGATGGTGTTTGAATTCTTTGCAATTCTCCAGTGTGGTTATCCATGACCAAATAAGAAAATGAACTAATAGAATTCTGTTTGCTGATCTTTTTTTGCTAAGAGTTGTTCATAGAGATAGTATCAAATACTGTGGTAAGGCACTAGTAAACCCCATAAGCTGCATTGGCCAAGTAAAAGCAATTTGGTGTAATTTTGCATTTATTGGCCTTTGCAGAAGCCAACAATCAAGCATCATCATGTGCAGATCCCTCCCTACCAACAAAGAGATAAGTGAAACATGGAATGACAAACACCTGCAATTAAATTCTCTGCAAGTTGAACCATTTGAAATTGCAATAAGCCAAAGGATTATTTAACTCCAGGTCATGAGCTGGTATGTGAATGTCATCCAGTGCACCAATACATTTTTTAAAGAAAGGTATGAATGTTCTGTTGCCTTGGTTTATTGGGTATATACCATTGATTAGTGTTGAAACCCTGCTCTATTGTAAAGTCTTGATTATTCTTCTTTCTCAAATTTCACCTGAAGTTCACACATCCGTAGTCTTTGTTGCTCTTGATAACGCTGCGCATTGGATGAGATATTGCTTCAAACCTAACCGTAATAGAGAGTAAATAAATCCTTCTGAAGAATCATTATCAATAGTGATATATCCAACAATCACTATTGATCAGCCTCAAGAGTTTCTGTTTAATCTTGCCAAACCATCAAAGGCGCTTCACTCCTCAAGTTACTCAACTTTGGTGAATAAAAAACAATCAATCTCAATCTCAATTGTCATCATTTTCCTTTTCCTATCCTCATTCCTCCTCTAAAATTGATCACTAATCTTGTTCCTGCTTTCTAGTTATCACTTAATTAGTGCTGTTTCCATTTCCTGCTTTATTACTTTACATAGTGTCCTGTCTTCTTATTGGTTTGTTTTTTCTATTTCATTTTCTACTTATTCAATCAACTAACAACATCATCTTTATTAGAACTATCTTCATCATTATTCTAGTCCTTTCATAAATAGGTTGCTTCAGTATCTCAACACTGCTTTCATCTCAGGGTTTGTTCTTACTTTTCTCTTTATTAGATATTATTTATTGTTCTTATGCTTCTTGTTTTTATTAGCTCTTTTTGGTTCTTAGAAATATAAGTTCTTAGTCAAATAACTGGGGTTTCCTTTGTGTATTTCAAAATCAAAGAAAGCAGGTATTTTATGAGGTAATAAAATACAAACCCCTTTCTACAAACAAATTCATCAACTTTTTGAATCATTCATAATGGGATAAAAAGGTGGTATAACTTGAGATAGTCTGATTGCTATGCTGTAGCCTTTCTTTTACTACCTGGTTGCTAGTGGAATGACCAACAATGAACATCATTCAAACTTCTACCTGATCCTCCAAAGGTAACTTGTTTGAGGCATTTTCAATATCTGTAGAAAATACTTGCTGGTAGGGCTTCATGAAAACCTCCCCCTTCATCTGCATCATATCTCCAAGCTTACAATTGTTTCCTTCCAGAAGTTCCATCTCATAAAGCTAAGCAGTTAGGGCCAAGGTATTCTAAGAAGATTTGTTGGTGTAGAGAAAGTGGTAGATTATAACCAGTACCACAATGGTCAGGATAAGACAGATTTTGGAATCTTGAGTTTGTGATTGATTGAAACCAGACAGATTTCTTATTAGGCTACCAATCCAAGAATCTGATTTGTTTTTGGAGTTGGTACCTATTGCTTAGATTGCCAGGTGAGTTGTTGTCAGCTTTGGAGACAATAACACTGTTCTAAACTTACCTCTAGGCCAACAACTATTGCCCTAAAGATTTAAAATAAACAAAAGATGCACCTTACAATGGAAACTAATACTATGTAACATATTTAATACCAAATAGCCCATAAAGGATAAAGCACATACCAACACATAATAAAACAGTACCAATGAATGGTTTCTGCATTAAGCCAAGTGGCTATTCCAGATCAAGAATTCCAAGCCACTTGTTTCAATACTAAGCCTCAAACACCATGTGCTAGAATAATTACAAAGCACATTGCCTGTTGAGTAGCTACATACTGCTAAAGCCCACATGGTAATTCAACATGGAGGTTGATAATTACACATGTACTTGTATAGGCAATAAAGCACCCAGCCAAGTACTATTTAAAGAGTACTTTGAGCTGAAGGGAAAGAAGTCATACATAAATGTACCCATTTACGACCTTTTTGGTTTTTCACCTAGATTTCTAATCCATCACCAAGAATTAAATTCTTAGAGATGCCTTAATAGATCCTTGAAGTAACCTTCTAGCTAGTAGCTTTTTTATCCTGAACCATTTATTACATTATTATTACACCAACCATTGCCCTTAAACAAAGGAAGAGAATCTGACCTCCCTTTTTTGGTTAAACAAACCCTCTTACCCTTCAATTGCCTTTGTTGCAGACCTATCTTCAGGTTGGAGTTTGTCTTCAGACAACTAGCTCCTTTTATCATAAAGTTGAGCCCAGAGTTTCATAATACTCAGAGCTATTGGCTTCTACATAGCCTTTTTCCTCATGTCCTGTTGTCACTAAAGAGACCCAGGCTCACAGTTGTAGTTGTTAGAATTCTGCCCCATGCCCAAAAGAGGGCTTACTTCTTTTCTTACTTTTTCATTCTTTTTTGTTCCTTAGCACAGCTAGGCCCTCAACTTAGGCCCCTTTCTTGTCATGTATGTCTTCTATCCCCAGCTGAAATACAAACATCACTTAGTTCCGGGTCCTTGCTTGTGAGACATGCTCTCTTGAGTCCCTCTCACAGGTGTTCTAAGTCCCTGAGCATCTTGTGCTCTTGAATTCCTTAGCCCACCTTTTTCTCAGTCTTAGGCCATTGGCCACTTTTCTTTCAGTAGTGAGAGTTTTTATTGAGGTGAGGTAAAAGTTTATTGTGATTGATTGTGATAAGATGTTGGATAGCCAAACAGTTTGGGTCTGGGAGTTATGTGGTGAGTGTATGACAAGAGAAAGACTTGAGTACTTATGATTGAAAGATGTGAAATTGACGAGTGATGTGTATCACATAGATTACATAAGTGTCCATCATCACATTACTGAAGCCAAACAGGGCCTAAAGTGGTGGATAATCTATTGTGGTTTTGTACATAGACAACAACATGAATGAATATATTTGAGCTCAAGTTTGATTGAAGGCTTTATAGAGAACCCAGGAGATACCCCAAAGAGCTAGCCATAAGAGAAACTCTTCTAGGTCAGGACTCATGATGAGGAGCTAAGACATGTGTATAAAGTCAAAAGCTAGAAAGTTCCTTCTATTTTTGAATTGAATGGAAAGAAGGGTTTCAATAAATCTAAGCAAGTTGATTATCGACTGTAAATTATTATGGTCTCAAGTTTAACCTCCTCTCTTTGAATCGTCTGGACTCAAGGTGTTGATGAACTAGAAAACTTTTATAAGGGACCACCTATTTACTTCAGTGTGGAAGGCTTAATGGATCATCATCAGCTTGTTTATCTACATAACTACATGATAAATACACCGCTCTGAACCAAATTACGGTCAATCTTGGTCTTGAGACTCATGACAACTTGATATTTATAAATTAATACCAGTCAACCCCCTTCAAAGCTCTTCTAGCTCAGGCTTGGATGTAACCTTAATCACCCCACTGGTCATCAGGCCAGTCGTAGGTCATGAGGCCAGCCGGGGGTTAGGTTTTTAGGTCAGCAGACCTCAGCTAAGTATTTAAATCCGAATCCATGACTTTCGGGATCAAAGGGCTGAGATCGTCCAAGTATTTTCTCATCCATTGCTTAATGCCGCGAAGTTGAATCATAAAAATCCACCAAGCTGAGGCTCTTTACCCAGACTATTAACGGCATCCATCACCCCTCTTTTTTCTCGGACAGCCCTAACCCCCCCTCAAGAATGATCTCGAGAAGGAACTTTTGATGACTGGTAAGGTTTGAGTGGTCTGGTCCCAGCTAGCTTGACGAGGCCTGACATCTCACAAGCCGGCGGGTGTTCTGTTTTTTTATTTTTTTTAAATCGGGGCAAACACAGTTCCAGTAAAGTCGAGGTTCAGTGACCGTACCAGGTAACTTCCATGATGAGCCCTTGCAGTCTGCAAATCTTCAACTCCGATCGAGAAGCCTCCTCTCTCTCTCTCTGTCTCTAACCTACAGACTTTTTTTTTAAAAATTCCCTTTGAGACTTTTTAATGCGATCCAGCTCATCCAAACTGTAAAAAAACAACCACCTCTGAATTTCTATTTATTTATTTATTTATTTATGTAAACACATCTCAGATCACCGGACTAATAACTTAATAACTTTTATGTTCTAATTCTCACCACCGATCCTAATTTATAACTTAGTCTCGCTCTCTCTCTCTCTAATCTCTGAAAACTAATTAATAACCCCAATCACCTTAACCCTTCTCTAACTCACCCCTATTAATAATCTTTTGTGTATAACCCCAAGTACTTTTCTATCTTAGCTGATAATTGATATTTGGTGAGAGTCAAATCAATCTTCGACCCTGATATTGCCTCCTCTTTCAACCAAACTCATCCATAGTCTTCCTCTCAAGCTAATCATCAATTCATCAATCCCTGCCTTGGTCTCAAGCCTTCGTTACCTATAACACATTTTGAATTCATTCTTTGAGGCTCATCGGGAACATACCATACATGTATCTAACTTTCTCCCCCAAAACTTAAATAACATAAACCCACCTCAAGTAAGTTCACCTTCTATCTCAACTTGTTTTAAAATACTAGCTATATATCCCCGCACCCTGTGGCGTACTGATCTGAGTCATGTACAGAAACCTGGCTTCTTTTTAAGAATACTTACTCGCTTAAGGAATACGATATTGTAGTGTCTTCGACGGCCTTCCATACGGATAACTAACTAAAAAATAATTAAATAATAAATAAATAATTAGTTCAACACCCAATTCACCTTCCAGCCCGGACCCCTGACCTGCACCCTGAATTCTTACATCATCCCTTCTTGTCATTAGTTCTCCACCCGCAACCCTACTCCCCCCCTTCAGTACTCTCACTCACCCACGCTGGTCCCTCGATCGACGCCACTCGAATTCTATTCTCTCCAAGAGCACCAAACCTAACTAACCTCAGCAAACCTATCCATCTCCAAACTTCCCAAACACCACATTCATACTTACATTCACCTTCTCCCATCCCAGCCCCCCGTTCCGTAATTTTTCTCTCCACCACTTAATCCGAAGGCCGTCTGTATCAATGTCATCTGGCCCGGAGTTACAATCTGGGAGCTTACTAGATCAGCTGGACCAACACGAACCTCAACTGGACTCAAAGGTCATCCGCCTCATGATTACTATGGATACCCCCTACCGTGGAGAAGTCCCACATCAGAGCAGGTTTATTGAATGCATGGACTACTCCATTTCCTCCTTTGACCTCGATCCTCGCGTTCAGGAAGCTAGTAATAGACTCACTGCTCAGCTGGGCGCTCCACCAGTAAGTCCTATTACCTCAGATACCTGTGTTGTGGTCGCCTATATAGGAAACTCAACCAGAAAATTCATAGCAGATGTACTGACTCTTCTCAAAACCGCAGTCTCCCACCAAACCAGTGTCCACTCCTCCTCGTCCGATCGCCCGTGGATTTGGGGGCTTTGTTAGGAAACTTAGTTTGAGAGCTCCCCCCAAACGGGACCTCCTCTCAAGTCTACCCTCCGGGCTACTCCAACTTCAGCCGGTGCTGCACAATTCTGGCTGTCACAATCCAGTCAACCTCTGTCGCAAAAAGTCAGATAAAGGCTCCAGGTTAATCAGTCCTTTGTAAGCATAGGTACTCATCAAGCTTTCAGTCACGCCAACTCCATTCTAACCTCTAAACCTGATCTGCTGAATCACAGAGTAATCGAGCCTGCTAAAAACGAACCTTGGCGCGTGGGATTCGGGAAAAAATCGTTTACCCCTTCATGCTCGCTAAACTCTGCCGTCTCACCCATCTCCTCGCTGTGCTCTTCGACTTCAGGCTCTTCAACTCAATCTGGACCAATAGAGACCCTACGAGGCAAGCAACATGGATCCGCCGATGTCGGACTAGGTCGAACGATCCAGCGCAGCAATAGCACTACCCAAATCTGTATCCCTCCTTCCATCTCGCTACGATCATTTAGGACAAGCTCAACGAACGCCTCCGGTCGGACATTTGAAGTATTGAGTCGCGCCAGCTTATCGCGAAGGAAGAGTCGCTCTTCAGAGGGCAAGCACCTTATTCCTACCTCCTTCTCAATGCTCCCAACTTCTCCGTCGCTATCAACAAACGCCACCAACCAAGCAACCCAGATATAGCAGACGCTAGAATTAAACATAGCGCACTTTTGCGCACGTGTACGTGAAAGTCCCCAATCCCAATAGCCTAATAACAAAAACAATCACGCTTCTTTTCATTTGTGAATCCTATGTAGGATGCCCGTCTCCGCAGTTTGAAACACGTCATTCCCCAAACAGCTTGGGCCAACACTCCTCAACGTATTTTTCCAATATATATAGTTGTAGTTCAGTCTTTCGCTTCTGTCCTGTTCTCGACAATCTTGATTGAGTCTCATAGAACCTTGCCAAGGCCGCCGTTTTGTCGACTCTACCAGTGTATTTACATTTTGTTATTGTTAATTGTATATCGGTCCCACTTCTACCACCTTTCTGGTCAGATGAGTTTTAATTCAGCAGTTACTCATGTATCAATCCATTTCAAATTTGATGTGTAATCATGTAATCGGCACGACTTCGGGAGATGCGCAAAGGAAACAGCTGTGGCATCTGATGAACTGGTCTACACTGCATAATCACGAAGCAGCAGTGATGGACAAGGTATCGCATAAACGTAAATTCATCATGCCATTTCGTCTGAGAGATGCTTACATCATCCTAGCTCGAGCGAGTCTTTAACTCATGATTTCAATTTGTAAGACATCAGACCCCTGGCTCAATGATCTCAACCAATAGCCATGATAGGCAGGTCTTTGATACAGATTCAACGGACTAAATTTGGTTCAATCATCTGGAAAATATTCAACCAGTCTCACCTATCAACTTCATGACATATCCTAATGAAGAGTAGATAACTAAGAAAATGATTCGGAGAAAGATAAAGAAACAAAATGATAAATGAAAGATTGAAGCAAAGAAACTGAAGGATCAATACAAGTGTTGATATTTCACCTTCAGAAATTTAGGCTCAGGAGAGGGGCAATCCTGCAAAGGGGGTCTAGAACAGACCAAGGAGACAATCGGACATTTTTTGATGAGCTCTGACTCAATAATGAATTACTGAGACTATTACGCAGGGTTCAAAATATGGTTGAGCTGGATACTAGTATATGAGCATATGTCAATAGATGAACTAAAATATGGAATGAGACATTGTAAACTAACAATGGAGAAATGACAACATTGTAATTGAACAATGAATGGTGTAGAAACATTGTAAGTTAACAATGGAAGAGAATATAAATTACACCTATGTAATTTACATGCATCAAACCAAGTATGATGGAAAATCTTGAATAAAGCATCACACTATGTGATGGATTTGATGAGACAAGAACTAGGGGGTAAGGAATTTGGGAAAGGGGGTTAAAGACAAAGAGAGAGAGATGTGAGTGGAGGAAGTTTCTACAAATAAGATAAAACAATGAGATCATACCTTCTGTTGTTCTTTTCCTGGCTAAGACTTAGATTTAGACATATGCACACTACCAGATAAATTGTTCAGCTGCCTTGAGTTGACATGTGAGATGCTCCAGCAGAGCTTCTATTTCCACAATACAATGGGTTTTCTCTGCACAGAAACTATACCATAGGTGGCATAAGCTAGCAATTACCAAGAGTGAATAATCTCCCTTCAGATCTTGGAGACTGACAGGGCACTCAGAACCAATCATATATTCCATCTCCACGTGATCCAGAACAGTACTCTCCACTTCATATTAAAATTTCTCATGCCAAGAAATCACTAATCTCACCCAAGTCACTAGCCTTAGGCATGATCAGAGAAGGAACACAAGGCATCCTGCTCCTGGGTAAAGATTACTCTACATCACTCTATGCTTCAACTAACTAGTCATAATGAACTGTGCATAATTTTTTTTTCCCTATTCTCCTACATGAAATAAATCTTAGTTTTGTGAAAACTTACATTAATTGTCCAATCTGGCCCTTTAGGCACATTTCCAAGCCCCCATGGTTCTGCGCCAACCAGGACCGGGGTGTGTGCACAGATTACCCTGGAACACCAAAGTTACATTTCAATTGTACTTGGTCAGGTACCCACTGGGATCAGACAGTCTAATGTCATACAGGATGGTAATGTTTTTGGACTCAAGGGGGATTCATCTGTCACCAGTTCAAAAATAAGCAGTCAGTCAAGCAGCAGTGTTCTCTCTTCTTCCTTGCAAAGTTAACATGACCTGGTGGACAACTTCTCTTCAGAAGGTAGATCCCATATTTGGGTTACACTGGAAGCAAACTTTTGGTAATATTTCATTATGCGATCTTGCTTTTAAAGGGAAGCTACCTACCAAATCTTGTGACTTTTCTCTAATTGCTGAGTTCGAAATCCGCATGACTTGAAAATGAAAATCTACTGAGTGTAATTAAGGTGTGTCGGAAAATAGTAGAATCACCTAACTTCAGGCATAAATGGTAAACAAATACTTGTATTAGAGAAAGAAACTGCAAAAGGGGAAAATCTGGATGAAACGGAAAGAAAACAAAAGTATTATAATTTAACATCAATAATTTCTCTTCGAGATCGCTTGGCGTGCTTGAAGGTCGCTTTCGTTTTCTCCACGGGTAAAAGAGGTTGGTTCTCCCGGTTTTTGACAGCTGAAGTTTCCCACTTGTTCCAATGGTGAGCGACGTTAAGGGGTGGATAGACACCGGACTGGAGTGACTCGTCTGTAGTAAGCTCGCCGGAAATGCTTGCGAGATGACCTGTACCGTCTAACCTTCTGCGCGTTATGGTGTTCTGGCGGGGGTCTGAAGCATTCACCGGGTTGAGCCCACCGCCGTTGGCGGAAAGTTGTTCTGTTTGGCGATGGGAGCTTTGATAAGTAATGATCGGGAGAACGCCGAAGATAACTACTAGGCCCAAGGCAAGGAGGGCCACGGCTCCCATGTTTAGTATGCCCCTGACTGAAAAGGGCCTGCAGATTGTAGAGTCAAGCCTTTTCTTCAGGTTGGAATCGCCCCAATCGTCGTCATCATCATCATCATCAACAACATAATTTTTGGGTTCATCGTCCATCCCCGCGTAAAACTCGGAGCGCTCTTCCATGTAGGATCTTTGACTAGCACGTGGAGAATTGAGTTGGCCATTTTTGAGGGAGTAAAGCGAGCTTGTCGCTGATATGGGTCGCAGATTGGAACCAAGAGGATAAGATGGCATATTGGGATTGTCTTGGTCCCTCGCGGAGTCAATGACGTGAGTGTAAGGATTGGAGTTATTCCAGGCTGCTTTCTCGTCGCTTATGTTATCACAGGCTTCCTTCTCGTCGCTTATATCCCCAGATTCAAACGGATTATCTGATGTCTCATGTTTGTGCAGGGCATCTGATTCAAAGGGATTTTCAGAGCTATCAAAGTGGAACGCTTCTGAAGAAGAAAGATGTGCAAATCAAAAAAAAAAAAAAAAAGCGATGGTCAGGTCCAGCATTCATGAACACAATCTTTACCCGTTCTTCGGGATCTGCCCAAAAGCTGGTATGAAACTCTACCTGAGGACATCTCGAACAATTTTGCAGCCCTGCGGTTTAATCCCCGTAAGAAAGGCCCAAAGATTGAGATTTCAAATAAAAGTTGAGGAGCCTGATGAGGTTAATGAGCACGTATCAAAGGATGGTGTCTCAAGAGTCACTGAATCATCACGCTTGTGAGAGTGAATGTGTTGGCCAGCTGAATTCCTCGGGAAGGCAAGTTGCCATCTCGTTTAGACCACAGTTTGACAGCAGATCGGGGAGAAACGGTTTCGTGCTTGCTTCAGGCCCCATTGACCGATTCTGTCTGCTAGCTGGTATGTCCAGCTGCGGTTAGATCTTCGGGGTGGACAACGAGCGATCTTGTGATGCTATCCAGCGTCGTTCGAACACTCAGACATTATGGCTCCGGATTACCTGGTGAGCACAGACTTGTTAGCTTGTCATCACAGGCATGGTGGCCTCCCCCCATTACCTCTCCATTTGAGCAGCGTGTGTAGAGAAGTGGCCTCCGATAGAATATTCATCAATCCCCGTCAGGGTCAGCGCTCTCAGGCGTCGGGCAGGCGTAAGAATGATTGACAGTTAATATGGGAAACAGATAGAGAGAGAAAAGTGATGCTACATCAATATTCTCCCTTTTCTTGCGCAAAATTCGGTAGCATTAAAGAAAGCGAGGAGACAGAAAAGTGTGAAGCCAGAAGAAACAGGAATTATTATTATTTTCAATCAGTTATTGGAAATCAAAGTTGTAGAGTCATGGAGAGATGTGTGAATATAGGCCAATTTGGAGAGAATATGTATCCTTTGATATCATGTACCTGTGAGGCAGGACTAGAGAGTGAGTAATTGAAAATCTAAAGTGCTCCCTAGCCAAGTTCCACTTTCTTCTTCTGGAGAAGGATTGGGCTAATGTTTAAGTTCCACCCTGTTTGAGAGGTACGCCACAATTGGGTCAGCTGTTGACCATTCACATTTTTGTTGACATTGCCTTTGGAGCACCAATATCAAACAAGCCAAACTTGCTCATTCACTTGATGGTTGTTTCCTAGCCCTGGTCAGGAATCTTCAAGGGCCTGGCAACTCCCATTGAAAATCAAGTTGGTTTTCTGAGATAAGCCCACAGCCAACAAAAAGCAACATGGCCTACCATTTGTTGTTTTCTGCTGTTTCTATTTTTACCTGTTAATAACCCTCCCTACCATTCATCTTTAGTTTTTCCTATCAATAGTGGGATATTTTTGTTGTTGTTGATTTTGATATTGATTTTATCTTTGTGTTTTAGGCAATCAAGTTCTTTCAACCCCACCATCCTTTCCCTCAACCCAATCACCCCAAAGAACCCTTCCAAAAAACAACAGCTGGATAGGCCCCCAAAATTGAGTGTTTACAGGCACAGATCTTCCTGCCCGTTCACTGTCAACATAAGCCCCTGGATTTGTAGTACCTGAATGTTGCCACCTCTTGCTGGGCAAGCCTCCAAACGAGGGCCTTGGGAGCTATCCAAAATCAGTACAAGTATTGTTTAGATAGTCCTCCCAGGATTAATCTTATCTGGAAGGTTATTTATACAGGGTAATGCACGGCTTGGAAGCAACTGAATGGAGGGGATGAGTGCCGCAATGTATAATCTTTTTGTGGTGATTCTTCTTACACGCCTTATCAAATGACCCTTCAAGAGTCCAAAATAAACACTGAAACATAGAGGCAAAGAACCAAGGCAAATGATTACATCAACACGCAAGTGCGGATAGATTAAGTAGCTGTCACGAAGTGTTCTCAATTCATCTCTCCAGTTAGTTTTTGGTCTAATATGTTGTTTGTCTCTTGAGTGATAATTAATTGATGGGATCAATTGATTAAAAGTACAAAAAAAAAGTGACAGTCAGGAGCGCAGGAATCAGGTTAGAAGAGTTAATTTTATGAATTGCTTGAGAGGTTAGATATTAGATCGTCTCGATCTGAGGGAAGAGATGGTTTATTTACAATCGAGTGATGAACTCCAAAGTTAGGTCTAAATCCAAGACTACTAACACTGCTACTACTACTACTACTATTGACGGTTGTCGGTTGGTGGTTGACCAGGTAGTTTGTCGGCGTCGAATTTGAGGCCATGGACAGGGTTGAGGGATCGAGAGCGGATTCTGGATTGGTGACCCAATACACGATGAGAGAGATGCCGAAGATGGGGAGATGGCCCTCCTTTTGAACATCCCATGCTCGTACCTCTCTGGTTCTTGACCTGAAGACGCGGTGAAGTTTTGTTAGCCAAGTTGGTGTGTCGTTGGGGGGATGTGAGGTAAATAGACGAGGGGAGAAAATGATATACGAACATCTCCGTTTGCCTGCCCGATTGAATTCGGCAGGTGCGCAGCTACCACTGGATCCCGAACCACGAAACATCTTCCACTTTTGAATCTCGGCCATCTTTTGGTCTTCTGATTCCTCATCTTGACTGATCACCGAGCGTCGAAGGCCCGAGCAATGCGACTGATGGTCATCGGCGATCTCCTCATCTTCGCTACCAGAGCTCTTGCCTTCTAGTCCCATGCCATCGTCGTCATCGTCGACTTGTTCGGGGAACCGGTTGGGTGTGGGTCGATTGGGATGGTGATAGAATGGGGAGGATGGGGTACGAGGTATGAGGGGTGAGTTAGATGGGGTGGTGGATGAGAGTGTGTTGGTGGGTGTGGAGGTACTAGGTTGGGGTAGGACGAAGGGTATCGATTTGAAGCGCCGATGGACTTCAGCCTCAGTGAGTAGATCGGGTGAGACTTCTTCGGTACTCAGTTGGGCTGCAACCCTGAGATGTGCTTTTGGCCGGGGCTATGGGTGATCAGATGATCTGAATCAGTAAGCTTCAATAATGATGATAGAGAGCTTCTTTTGTGCGGATATGTATTGTAGATAGGGTGAACTGACCAGAAGGTTGGCTCGATTGACATGTTTCCTTCGAACTCGTTTTGCGCCTAGCTGGGATTGAGATCCACGGGAGCTGGGCGGATCGTGATCGAGGGCCATGGGCTCGCCGACGGCGCTACTACTACAGCTCTCGCTAGCTCTTCGGTCATCGAGTGGACAGTCGAGGATTGGGTTTTCGTGGTCCTGGGCTGTTCGAAGCAGGCCACTCATTCCGCCTTCGATCTCGACTTGGTTCTCCTGGTCATCCTGGTCGAAGGGATGTCTGTTGAGGATGAGTAGCTGTTGATGATGGGCGGCAGCACTACCTATCGAGGAAGTCACGCTGAGGGTACGTTTGTGCTGGTTGACTAGCTTGGGTGAACAGCGCCTGGGGAAGCTCGTGAAGGGCAGCGAGTGAGTATCTTTATCCATAAGGAGATGTGAGTTTTTCTGAGGGGTGGGTGTAGGGGTGGGATGAGAGATGAGCTGATGGAGGTTAGGCTGGCTGATGTTACGTTTGAGGGCTGGCGGCGGAGGGCTTGAGGCTGAGGTATGGATAGCTGAGGAAGGCGTACGGAAGGGATGGTGGTGAGATGAGCTGGATGGGGTGGATAGGTGTTGATGTGGTGGGATAGGATGCCTGTTGGTGTTGATGTTGGTGTGGGTGTTGAAGGATAGTTTGAGTGAGGAGGTATCGAAGCTGGCCCTACGTTCAGGCTGAGGATGACTGGACTGGCTGGTGTTCAGGGAATAATCGATAAGTTTGTCGAGCGTGAGTTTATCCATGGTGGTTTAGTCTGAGGTGTCTTGACTGAGTTGAGAGGAAAGGGATCGATGGATTTATTTGTGCCAGCCTCGGCTGGGTAGGGGGGGGTTACTGCCACCGGGGATGGACAACGCATACATACAGTCTCTGAGACCCAGTTTGCTGCATGAGGAAGAAGACTCTCTCCTGAAGTCTAGACTCACTAATATTAATCCATCCTGATCAAGCTGAACATTCAACTCAATTTCACCCAATCAGCTCGTTAATCTAATCTGTATACCACCTCATTTAGGTATTTGTATGTATTACTATTCGTGGTAACACATGTATCCAAACATTTCTATTAATCATCATGTATTTATGTATTAATAAATAGTTTAGCAATTACTTCTTAAGATCTGGAACAACACAATGAAACTGTCTACTATGAATAAACACGTCAGAATCTGGATTAATCCTTCTATTTGTACTACATAATATACCTTTGACATGATTCTGTTCAAAGTTGCTCAAGTAATTCTTTGGGATAACAACATAAACAATGATCAGCTGACATCTCCCCACCAAGATATATCTACTTGATGGATTTATGTAAGAATATTAAATATAGGTGTTTTCAAGTTCATAATCCCATAAGTTCATAAATCTTCACTCTGAGCTTGTTATATTATATAAACAGTTCCCAACCAAAAAGTTATGATGTTGTACAATCATAATTAAGATCTCATGATCAAGATTTCATCCCAACTCCATTGGTTTCAAAACATTTAATGAGTTTCATCTAAACAAACAAGGCCTTAGCACTGCTCAACTACCATCAATTGAAATGTGAGATACTCCAGCATAACTATCATTTCCACTCAACATGAATAACCAGGGAATATTTGAGTGGAGGTGACAATTAGGCTTAGTTTGATCCCAACCTGAGAAGTGGAAATTGATCTACCCCATAATATCTAATATGAAAAAAGAGTCCCACCAGCATTAAAAACTGTCAGAATTCCAATCTTAATCTCCACTCACATACTTTGTCTGTCTATCCAATCTCCATTATTCATAAGAAACCCCCCTTCAAGAATAATTATTCATTCTAAAATTAAGTAGTTTTATTATCATATCACTGAAAATTTGTTGTTTTACATCACTCTATCAGTCAGGTAGTTTTATTTACTTCACTCTGCTATGTGGCAGTTTTATTTCACTCTGGTAGTCAGCTAGTTTTCACACTCTGTCACTGCTTATGTTTGTTTAGCTCAACCACTCTTTGGCCACTCTTGTGATAGAATACTTAAACTGGCTGGTGTGCCAGAAGAAATAAAACTATCAAGTTTGAGCATAAAATTCTTCTGTCCATCTTTGCTCCTTGGTCCAATCAGCCCCTCCTCAAGATTGAACCCTCTCTCAAGCATCTTTTTGTTGTACCAAAATTTCAACAAAGACAACAAGTGATCATATATTCTTCCTAGTTCTAGTGGTGAAAAATATTGAATAATCACAAAAAAAAGAGGAGGTATCACATATGAAAAATTCATTTGATTTGTGTGTTTGGAAAAATCCATGATTTCCAACACATGATCACCTGCCCTCTTTTGGAACCCTTGATGAAAAAATGCAAATTTTGGATGATTGAATGGTTTTAATAGTAAATCCATTATATTTAAACCCCTTATGGAGAACTTGTTATCTAGTAGATTCTGGAGCTGTAAAAATTACAATTGAAAGCACAAAAATTCAATAAATTTAAACTGAGTAAAGATTAAGAAAAGAAGATTAAATTAAATCCAATTGATCTTCCACATTGGCTATTATTATATATATCAATTCAGCTTGAAGTGAAGAAGAAGGTTTTAAAGCTTTATAGCTTGGTTTTTTATTCATTTGATTTCTCCCTTATCCAATGGAATTTTCTATCAATTTTTTGGGAATAGCTGTGAAAAACCAGATTACTTTCTATGTACTGCAAGAGAACTTTCTTCAACTGCCACCATTTGACATGCAAGAGGTTTGATCTCATTCCAACTTACCCCAACCTGATTCTAGACATATTTGAAACAATTTTGGATACACAGTGACCCGTGCGCACCAAACATAACCTTGAACTAAGCTCCAAGTAAGAACAAAGCTGGACTGAAGTATACCACATGTCAACTGGGGACAGTAAAGCAGGTCTGGTTGCCATGAGGGGAGATTGTTAGGAAAGTGATCTGATTTAATTGTTTAATAATCTTGAATATACATATCATCTCTTGTCCTGCTTAATTGATTGTGTGATTTCCTGCTCTGGTCAAGGGGGCATTGATAAATGCACACCCTCGGCGCACGCCCACGCCCACGCACGCCCATCCTTGGGCGTGGGCACGCCTGTAGATGGGCGTGCAGCTCGCACGCCCATCTACAGGCGTGTGACTGTGGAACCCCAAGGATGGGCGTGCAGCCGCACGCCTGCCGGGGAGGACTGCAAGCCCCTCGACCGGGAGGGATCCCTCCCGGTCGAGGAGGGTATACAGCCTCCTTGACCGGGAGGGATCCCTCCGGTCGAGGAGGCTGTATACCCTCCTTGACCGAGGGGATTCCCTCCAGTCAAGGAGGGTGTACAACCCTCTCGACCGGAGGTGATTCCCTCCAGTCGAGGAGGCTGTATTCCTCAACCGGAGCTGATGTCATGCGTACATTCCTGTGTACGCATGACATCAGCATGTATATAGGCAGGGGCGTGCCCCTACCTATATACATGGAATTGGCGTGAAAGCCGCACACCCAATTCTATGTATATAGGTAGGGGCACGCCCCTGCCTATACACATAGAAAGGGTGTGCGGTTCGCACGCCTGAAGTGTCACATGCCGATGGGGCGTGCAGCCCGCACACCGATAAAAAAAGGTGTTGCGGCAGCACCCCCTTTTTTTTATCGGGTGCGTTGGGTGTGGGCGTGCATTATCAATGCCCTGGTCAATGAGAGTGGTACCATTCTTTTAAATTTTCTTTTCCAACTGATTACCCATCCCAGAAAATTGAATATTTATCCTCACCAGGAAAAATTCAGGTGATGTGAGGCAGTAGAATTTATTAATTCAGTTACTTCAAAGTCTGGAAAGAACAGTGTGATCTTGGTAAATAATAGCCAGCCCGCACTGCTCTGCAAACAGTTTACATCTCCAATTTGTTGATAGAATTGGACATGAATAAGCCTTGCAAATTAGGTATAAAATCCTTCCAAATCCACTTGAGTTGAGTCTTTGGTATGAGCTCCACTATACTGAATTCTTTGTACATCACCCACTAAAGGTAGCCACTGAACAATATCTGCTGAACACCCCGCACAATGATATTAGAATCTAAAAGACTGACTGTTTCTCCACAATATGACTAAATACGACGGGTTAAAAACTGCTTGTAAATTGAAAT
>RDRW01000826.1:0-48453 GCA_007896445.1 Puccinia hordei
GACTGATGAGGAACGTGATTGATTTCCTTGGGGAGGGCTAAGAGGGTCAATGGATGGATGTGTGATGAGAGAGCGATAGAGAAAATGGAGATGGTCAACTTGGAGGGCTGGTGATGAGCTGGTGGATGATTGGCAGTGCTGCTGATTGGGCGGGACAGTCCTGAGAGAAAGTACCAGTTCTGGCAGGGCGGGTGGAGCTGAGGAGGATTCAAGTAGCAGTAGGACCAGTCGACATGGTTGGTTCTTGGTGAACGTGGTTGGAGGTTGAAGACGGTGGTTGTAGATTGGTTATGTTTAACTGGGATGACTTCAGCCTAGGAAATTATTGGAGTTTGATAAACCCACGCCCACGCCCAATGCATGCCCTTAAAAAAAGGTGTGCGGGCTGCACACCTTTTTTTTTATTGGCGGCAGGCTGCACACCCACTTTTGGGTGTCAGCCGTCTAAGGCGTGGACACCCCCCCAAAAGGGTTTTTGTTTATACCCACAGGGAGATCCTCAGGAGTCAAATACAGCTTTCCAATAAGCTTGCTGTTTTCCCCGTTTTTTTTTTTTTTTTCCGTTTTTTTTTTTTTTTTTTGCCCCCGATTTTTTTTCCCCCCGGCCCCGATGTTGCCCGTGGGAGGGAGGTGAATACACCATCCCGGCCTCGGCTGATATCCTCATTCAGCCAAATCCTCGATCGAACGTATACGCGGCGCCAAATCAAACGATATCAACCTCGCCGATAATTTCCAGAAGGATCTCTTCAGCTGGGTAAGTCCTGTTTCTGCATACATTCAAGTTGAAAACTGAAAACACTGGCTAACACAGTTCTATTACCGCTTTGATTAGGTATGGTATTCCAGAAATACTCGGCCGAGCTCAAATACGCCGCTGTCAGGGAAGCTCTGGATGGTAAATGCCTAACCGAAATCAACAAAAAATTGGCGGCTTCCATCAGTCCGGACTCCTTAAGGCAATGGAAGAGGCTGTATGAACGAACTAGAGCAGTCGTATGCGATCCTGGAACGTACCTCGTGAGGGGTCGGCCCCTTGAGTTAAACGCCGAAGACAACCAGTTCATCGATGAATTGGTAACCAAGAACCCCTCGATTTACTTAGACGAAATCCAGAAATCGCTGTTTGAACAGCACGGGATTCAAGTAAGCTTACAATCGATTTCAAACACACTTCACACTCATTTGTCCATGTCAAAAAAGACAATGAGGACAGTCCATCCAAACCAAGACGATGCAGAACGGGCGCACTATTTAGTTATGATTTCCAGCATACCAACCTCATGTCTGGTATTTACCGGTAAGCATCATCTTTCTCTTTATCTGAGATCAGATCCAGCTAAATATTCATCCTTTAAGACGAATCGGGTGTGTGCCTTGAAGCTGTGGCACGAACCAAAGGATGGGCGCCGGTTGGCCAACGAACACCCAGAGTACCACGTCAACGAAGTACACATAGGTACAACATAATCCCAGCAATATCGTCCACAGGGTTGGTGGCCCATATGGTCCAGGAAGAATCGATCGACCGGCCTTCCTTTGAGTTTTTTCTTGAAAATGTATTGGTATGTGTATTTTGCTCATTTTATTATTTTGATCTTGATCAAAATTGCTGACTTTTTTCAGTAGCTGCCATCAATGAGCCCCTTCCCTTTGCCTCGTAGTGTCCTTGTCCTTGACAATGCACAGATTCACCATAATGGACGGGTAGCCGAGATCGTGGAATCAAAAGGATGTCTTATTCAGTACTTGCCGGCTTACTCACCCGACCTGAACCCCATCGAAAAAGGGTTCAGCATATACAAAGCAACCTTGAGACGATTCGAACATCTTCTGAATGGAACCGAAGACGATTATGAGGTCATTGACGAGTTTGTGAGGCTTGTGTTTACCGGGGATCTAACGAGGAAGCTTTTCTATGGATCCGGCTATCGTGTTTGACTATTTTTGTCATGGCTTTTTTCTCTATCTATTCTCTTTGACTTGTCTCTTTTTCTCTTACACCTTGTTCTCTTTGTCTAGTTTTTTTTTTTTTTTGCTGATCAGTTGAAAAACAAATTGCAATCCATTTTGCTTGGAATAATTTGTGCCCTGAGATCAGTCCTCCCTTGCCCAAGCAGTGAATGTGAATGTGTGACCACGACCTCCTCCCATCTCTTGACATGCTACAAAGAACTGAGTACCGAGCGAGGACAAGGCTGGCAAAACAAATGGTGTAGTCTCCATTCTTCTTGGCTGGTTAAACCATAACTGCCATGATGAGATCGAGCTAGTTAGGTCTCTGCCTATGGCCGTTTGAATGTCCAAATGACCACCAGTCCTACAGCTCTTGGATTGATTATTACAGTCTGTTTAATTCAATTTCAGTGGCCAACTCGTCTTTAATTTTTACGGAGCTATCCTTAATCCAGTCTGAGATAATTAGTTAAGTAATGGGACATTTTTTCATTGCTTTTGGTGGATTAAACATGAGAGGAAAAATAACAAATGTAACTATATCAGGGAGTATCACATTAACTGTGAGCATAATATCAAGAGGAAATAGAGAAGAATCAAGAGGAAATGGAGAAGAAGGGAGTCGAGTACAACAGTGAAGAAGGGAGTCAAGTACAACATTGATAGGAAATGGAGCAAAAACCAGTCAAGTATGTTGAAGTGTCTTACTATTTGTTGCGGTTTGAAGTGCTGGTCAAACGGCGCTTGAATCGTTTTAGACTGCTGACAAGAGATCGTGCCGGGACCAACTTGATTCCGGCTTCTTTGAGTTCAGAGGCAGTTACTTTGCTGAACCCATTGTAATGGGTAATACCTAGTTCGTTGAGAGCTCCCCTAACCTCAGGACAGTTCGGATCCACTTGAGCGAATCGTAAGTAATCATCAAGTCCGGCATCGTCGTCTGAGGGGGCAGGTGAGGAAGGTAGTTGGCCACTGGTTGTTGGTTCATTTGAGGTCGCCTGCGGCGAAGTCGAGGAGGAAATACCAGGCAAGTTTGGGAAGTTCATTGGGCCAAGAGCTGGGAATCCATAAGGGATGCCACCATAGTTCATTGGTGGCATGTAAGGCATACCTCCCATGAAGCATGGATAAGGCATGCCAAACGGGTGACCACCAAATGACGTTGGGGAGATAGTAACCGGAGGCGCCGGCGAGTTAGTGTCCTTCGTTGGGGATTGATTGGGGGTAGCCTGCAACTCGGGCTGATTTTGGCTGCCGTGACGAGTCAACTTGCTCTTAGTGATGTACTGAAAAGGTGGTGACTTGGGTGGATTGAAAAGTGTCACATCTTGGTTGTTAACCTAATGAGCAAGAAATAGTCAATGAGTGAGAGGAAAGAGTTCATCGCACAAGTAAAAAGAAGGACTTACCATAGTTGTGGCCCAAAGACCCACTCGATCGACTGTAAGAGGAATGAATTGGCTTGGATCTTGAGGGTTGACAAAGACTGGAAGCTCGCTTGAGCCAGTAAGCTCTTCAGATGGCATGTGCGTTGCTCGTAGCAACCTCATGTTTTCCATCACTGCGGCGGAAGAAGTTGCACCCGGGCTCGGCTCGCTAGTACATTCAGACGCCCCACCGTGCTTCTGTTTAAGAGATTTCAAAGCCTGTTCTTTCTGAAAGGCCAAAAAAAGAAAAACACATCAATAACGCAACAAGAAACAAGAAACAGGAGAGATGAAAAACTAACCTGAGCAAGCAGCTTTGGGTCCTTTTGCACCAGAGTGACGGTATACTTCCGGCCCTCGGAAGGATCCGTGCAGAGGTCCAGAAACTCAGAAAACAGGTCTTCGTCATCTAGAGACCCCCGTTGATTCACCGCAAAAATTCCGCCGTGAGGGATAACGGCCCGCCAGATAATTGCCCCTTCGTCCTCCTGTTCTTGGGCGTGCTCGGAAACTTCTTTGGCGTCCATGACACCGATGACATCGATTGCTAGGCGTTTGAAAGCCTCCAGGCTACGTAGGTTGGTCTTCCAATTGAAAAATATTTTACCGGGGTCGGATTTGAGTTTAGTAAACTTATCGTTCGGATCGGCTATTGACTTTCATTTGTTAGAGCCCCGAGTGGTACTATTTTTGTGTCCAACGGCCGTGACATAGAGGCAGTATTCCAAGTTGATCTTCACCTCAACTGGTTCATCGCTGTCGCCTTCTCCAGATTGAGAATTACCCATCTCGTCGACGTCATTTTTTTCTGGGTTGTTTTTTTCTGTACAGGTTTCGATTGGGGAGGGTGGGGAGTTCTGGTACTGGTTATTTTCAAATATCCACTCGTCAACATTGGTGTGATTAAGAAACGACGAGTTCTCGAGTTCCAGGTAATAGTCTTCTGTATAATGAAGAAAAAGGGAGAGTTAAGTTTGGTTTGGTTTTCAGATAAGATAAGGAAAAAAAACTTACCTAGAGGCATCGTTTGACACCAATGGTCCAGGAATGGCGTTGATATCGTTTGATTTGGCGCCGCGTATACGTTCGATCGAGGATTTGGCTGAATGAGGATATCAGCCGAGGCCGGGATGGTGTATTCACCTCCCTCCCACGGGCAACATCGGGGCCGGGGGGAAAAAAAAATCGGGGGCAAAAAAAAAAAAAAAAAAACGGAAAAAAAAAAAAAAAACGGGGGAAAACAGCAAGCTTTATTGGAATAGCTGTAAATTGGTCAAGTGATGATAGTAATAATAGTTAACAGATCAGATCAAATTCAAATCCTAGCAACCAGAAGAACAGAGGACCAGTTTCCACATTATCTCTCTTTACACGTTTAAATGATACCAGACAGGACATGGAAGAGGAACTTTCTATTTTTCAGTTTATCACAGATACAGAAAACAGTATGTCACTTCAGCCATACAGAGCAAAAGATCAGCTTGATTTACCAAGGAAGAGAAGTGGAGGCAAGATTCATGACAGTGTACTAAACAAACTGAAAAATTTTAGAGATATTTGTAAGGGAGATAGGATTATTGGAGATTTTAGAGGGAGATAGGATTATTGGAGAGTTAGAGCTATTATTTTAGCTATTATTTTTAAGTGAAGAAGTTTTAGAGTCACTAGTTATGAATCAAGGCAAGAAGCAGAATTCAGGAGAAGAGAAATCTAAGTTAGTATGTCTAGGAGTATGAAATATTGTGGGAAACAAGGGATTTTAATTAAAATAGTGGATAATCAACCTATTCTAGATGGTGATCCTTGAAACAGGAATGCTGTGGACAGCATTAGCATTAGTTGGGGGAGGATGTGGTATTCCAAACCCTGTTTCAAGTATCATGCAGGATTGTATTCTTTCATTATCTTTCAGAAGCTAGAATAATATAAGTGCATAATGAATTCTAGGGTAAATTTAATCTATAAGTCACCCATTTATGGGGGCTTGATAAAAGCACGCCCATCGGCGCACGCCCACGCCAAGCGCACACGATAAAAAAAAAGGCGTGCTGCCCGCACGCCTTTTTTTTATCGGCGTGCGGGCTGCACGCCCATCCCTGGGCGTCAGCACGCCTGTAGATGGGCGTGCAGCACACACGCCCATCTACAGGCGTGCACACTGCAGGCGTGCAGTCGCACTCCCCGTTCAGAAAAAGGCGTGCGGCTCGCACGCCCCTTCAGAAAAGGGCGTGTGGGTCGCACGCCCTTATTATGTGTATAGGCAGGGGTGTGCCCCCTGCCTATACACATAAAAAGGGCGTGTGACCCACACGCCCTTTCTATGTATATAGGCAGGGGGCACGCCCCTGCCTATACACATAGATCGGCGGACCGCCGACCTATGTATATAGGAAGGGGCGTGCCCCCTGCCTATACACATAGAATCGGCGTGCAGTCGGCATGCCTATTCTATGTATATAGGAAGGGGCACGCCCTTCCTATATACATGCTGATGTCATGCGTACAAGAGAATGTACGCATGACATAAGCATGCCCCCACCTGCCCCCTCCCCCCATCCTTCGCCAATCGGCCCTCCACCCCCTCCTGAAATCCCTCCCCAACCACCATCTCACCAACCCCTCCAGCAGACCGACCGCCCCCACCCACGTACCAGCCGGCCGCCGCACAACCCAGCCCACCCCACCCTCCCAGATCGACCAACCCGAGCCGCCGGAACGACCCAGCCGCCCGACAACCTCAAGCCAGCCGCCAGGACATCGACAGGTAGGTCGATGTCCCTTTTCCCCCTTTTCCCCCGTTCCCCCGTTCCCCCGCTTCCCCCCTGCCCCCCACCAAACCCCGCCCGCTACTGGGCCAGCTGGGCCTGGCCCAGAGGGGCCAGATGGGCCTGGCCCAAAGGGGCCAGATGGGCCTGGCCCAAAGGGGCCAGATGGGCCTGGCCCAAAGGGGCCAGATGGGCCTGGCTCAAAGGGGCCAGATGGGCCACCTGGGCCTGGCCAAAAGGAGCCAGATGGGCCACCTGGGCCTGGCCAAAAGGGGCCAGATGGGCCAGCCAAAAGGGGCCAGATGGGCCACCTGGGCCTGGCCAAAAGGGGCCAACTAGAACCAGTGGCCCCTATGGACACATTCAAGGTGTGAATGTGCCACTAGGCCCCCTCCCAAGCCCCCCATTGCACCCAAGGCCCTGGAAAAATGTGCAAGGGACACATCTTGGCCTAAAGGGCCCCAGGGAAATGCCCACAGATGCATATCAGGCCCCAAGTCCCCCGTCTAAGCCCCCTACACACCCAAAGTGCCCCCCCCAAACCCCCCCCAAGGGCTGATATTCCCCTTTCTCGTATTCCCACTGCAAAAGGTACTTAATCCCAGGAGCAGCAGCTGACATCTGTTTTACTTTGCAATCCAACCAACAGCAACACCGTTTTCTCCTCCTCCATCAAACTTTAGACGTATTTCCACGCAACAACAATGTCTGGTAGTCATGAACAATCGTGTAAGTTCTGTTTCCTCATAAGATGTATGACAATACACCTCCTGCTTACCACTGTCCACCCCAAAACATTGCAAATCAGGTTTGGACTTCTGGCAAAAATGCACTGAGCTTGCTCAGCATCCCGCATGCAGTCCCGAGGAATACAAGTATCTGGAAGTTCTCGCCAACAAAATAAAAGCCGAATACGAGCAGTCAGACGATGAGGGTCATGAGTCCTCAACTCGCCCAGCTCCAACAAACACGTTTGACCCCCCAGCTAGCCAAACCATCCTACATTCCACTCCTAACGTCAACCAACCACCTCCTAACCTCAACCAATTCATTCCTTGGTTTCCTGATCTTCCCAAAGACCTCCCACCACCTCAAACAACCGCTCCACAACTGTCAGATTTTATCTCAGCAAACAATGCGGCACCAACACTTCATCGCACACCAGAACCCACTCGAATTAACAACATACCAGCTCAATGGGACAACAAACCCGCTCCATTTGACAACGGCTTGCCCAACGTTATGAACCCGGCATATGGCCCCATCCACCCATTAAGGTCACCCAGGCGCAACAGCAAAGGCGAAAGCACCTTTCTCACCACCTCTAATGAGGCTTACCTTGATGCTATAACTACCGCCATGGAATCCCAAAATGCCAAACGAGCCTTGCATAACTTATCTCAAAACCGTGATGACAATATAAACGACCCGGATGCCGAGGGGGAGACCCGACCCTGAAGAATTGGGAATCAGCCCTCCAGCCTCACAAGTCTCTTTGCCGTACAACCATCGTGCAGCCCCACACCCACATTCCACTATTGTTGAAAGTCACCCACGCCGGGCTCGCTACCGCTATCCAACTGCAATATTTGTTGATCCTACATCCAATGATCCTACATCCAAAAAATCCCGGCATCACACCCCAAGTCCAGACGATCCTCCCTCATGTGGTGCAAGCCCAGTCCCTCAACAGGGCTCCTCTACCTCTCATCAACAGATTGTGCATATTGACCCAAGGGAAACTGGCCCAAACTTCCCAAGCCACCTATTCACTCCTCACCCAACTGTCATAACGGCCCAAACACTTGAAAGGCATGAAGTTCTCGCGCACCCCAACCACTAGTGCAGTGGACAGTTCCAGTTCAATGCCCAGCTCCAGTTCAAACCCCAGCAAGAGGTCAACAGGCCCTCCTCGCCCTGCAAGGTCCACACGGGATGCATGTGAGTCATCCCCCTCTCCTCTAAACATTAAACACTTCTCGAACTCATGTCTGTCTGTCTGTTGCAGCTGTGGAACTATTTTTACCAGGCCCACTGCTTCCAAGATCAGTGGTAGAAAACTTGAACAACGATTTGGCGCGTGGCATTGCATGGTCCATCACATCAGCTGAGAAGATGATAAAGAACATCGCCTATGTCCTCAATCACCTCCCCCATATGCTCTCTCGTCATGGCCCAATGGACCACAATTTCAAGGAAAGAGTGTGGCGGGACGTTACAATAACTCTGGCTGCTTGCAAATCAGGTAATTCTCCTAGTTACTATCTATTTAATTAAAAATGACACTGACTAATTTTTGGTGCGGTTAAGAAAAAATCCTCCACCCTGCTACTTCAATGTCTCTGATCACTCATGACATGATCAACATGGATCAGATTGAAGTTGTCCGGGCCAACAAAAGCAAGACGATAACCAACCAAACTCAGGTACACACCACTGGCCTCAAACATGGCATCATTCATCTCTCCTCCTGACACGGCATACCTCCGACTCAAATCTGCTTTACATCAATGCTGGGCTTTTCGTCATCTCGAACAGCAGGGCGCCCAATGGGAACCCCTTCCACTAGATACAACAAAGGTCCACTCTGCTCACTGGGGCTTCCAACGAACCTACGAGAACCTGGGGACGTTCGATGCCAATTCACCAAACCTTGGCGGCCTCATGCTTGTGTCACAGCACCTGGTGGGGGCAATGTCAGCTCTGGCGTATATCTGCAGCTTATCCGACTTTACCCGGCCACGTCCAAAGCATACAAGGACGGATGAGTGCTCCACAAGGAATACACCCTCTCAGATCCAGATGCTAGCTGGTCTGCTCGTTTTTGGTCCAACATCAGTCTTCACATTCAACAGACAGACTGCCAGCAATGCCAATGCTTCAGCCTTGCTAGAATTTGGGGCCAAAGTCCTTAAACAAAGGTGGATGGTGGTATTACTCTCCCAATGCCCCACCAAACTTTAGACAATCTTCGTATATATTTTCTGGACTTCTTGTGTGCTATGGGCTTTGACAAGATTGGTGAGAATGGACTCCCCCAAGTGGATTGGGAAAGAACCTACAAAGAATTTCACCACTACTTTGCTACTCACCACCTACTCCACATTTTTTCTCAAGATATAGAAATAGCTTTGTCCAACTATCACTTCTGACTTGTATGGTATTTAACTCCTATCCTGTGTCTCCAGCTCTACATGTTGCATGTTCTATTGATCACTTCCCCCCAAATGATACATTATTTGCCTTTTGGTTTATCTTTTTCCTACATTATAGGTGTCAGTCTTGGTGTGCAACTAAAACTTATTATTATACATATGATATGATACTAATAACTGAAATTGTATTAATGATCAGTTAAAAGTATGATTACCTAACTTTATGCTTATATACTCATATACATATGCTTAACCCCAATTTCCAGTCACGGAAATGAGGTGTTGTGTAAATTAGGGGAGATAGTGTAAATACACCGTGTTTTACTCAAACCCTGCGTACCACAGTCCGCATACCTTGAAGTTCAACCGCGTGACTGAAAGCCCGGGCCAAAGTTGGAACATAAGCCCCGCGCAAGCCCCAGACCCCTTACAGACTCTCAGCTTGGCGCGCGGACTCCAAAGTCACCCAAGGTACACCCAAAGCAACAAAAACACGCCCCAGTAACTTCATTAATGAAGACTACTGGGGACTAAATAATTAATTATATTAGATTGTATTATTATTTATACATATAAATAAAATTATATTGACTGAACAAACAGTACAAATAATACTGAGGCTTATTATAAAATACAAATAAGCCACTAGTATTAATCTATAACAACCAGTACTAATGTACTACAGACTGTAAGTCAACATAAATAAATAATTAAACTAATAAAATCAATTGGTGATGTGTATTCAAAGCAGGGGCTGCTGAAGCGTCACCAAGAAAGCAACAATGGCCAAAATGTGGTCCAAGATCCCACATGTTGGCCAATAATACCTACAGGGTCCCCAGAGGGAACTCAAGACTATTTAAGGAGCTCTTCAACCGCCCAAAGAAGGCTCCTTTCCCCCGTTTTATTTGGGAACTGTAACCTTCAATCCTTACCCAGAGTAATATCACTCTTTCCTCATGTCCTTGCACCACTTGTTGCTAGAAAGACTTGTCGTTGGCATCAAGGAGGCTGACAATATTCAGGAGTAATGTTGACAGCCATTACTCTACTTTGATTTATGGAAACAAATTTAATATAGTATTTACAAATCAGAGGAGGGGTGTTACATTGGCTTGCAAGTTTTGGAGTAAAGAAGTGTGGCTGGTTCAATGATGCTCAACCAACCAGCAGCTTGGCTCTTTGGAAATGATCTAGGTATGGACGGTGGAGGGAAAGGTACTAGGCCACGCTTGACTATAACATGTAACCAGTGATTCCCGTTAATTAGTGCAAGGTAGATTGGGCTGGCTGGTTTGGGGTCGGGTGCAACAGTTGAAGGGAGAAACGTCATGCAGCCAGCTGCTCGGTCGTTTGTGAGGAACACCACTGGCCTATTGTATGCATTAGCCAGAATAGGACCACCATCAAGCCTGCCCATCCACTTGGAAGTGGGCACTGGTCCTTGGGATTCTCCACGCGAATGCTGTCGTAGGTCTTCTCAAACATTTCTAGTCCACCTAGCTTCCTTGTCCAAAGTGCCCTGTTGATGTCCAGCTCGTGTAACATGTCCAATCGCACTTGATACCACCCATTGTCTCTAGCATACGGGCCCTCGGGTTTTTCAGCAGCCAATGCATGTGCCACACAAGAATACCCACAGTTGCCATCCCCTTTGGGTTATAAGTTGATTGGACATGCTTAATGACCCATGGAGGTAACTGATCAACCTGAGGAAGATGAGGGAAAATTCAGCATAAGCACAAGAGAGTGAGTAAATTGCTTTGCTCTCATGACTAATCATAATGAATTCACACTATGTTCACTTACTGATTTATCAGACAGAACCTCTTTAGAGGCTTGAGCCAGTGTCCCTAAGGTGGGACCACTTTTTACAACCATACTTTCATCCTGAATTCAACCAGAAAAGCCAATCAGTTATAATGTTGACTCATTGAATGGGCTCATCCTAACCCTTGAATTTACCTCCAAAGTGGGTGGCCTGGGGGGGTCATTGGCCTGATAATCACCTTCCGTATGCGACATAGGAATAGCATCCTGATTTGCCAAAATACAACAGAACAATTAGGCCAATCACTATTAGGAGAATCTTGTTGGTTTGATTAAAGGGGCTTACCAGGGAAGTTGACATTGAAGTCCCGGCAAGAGGAATATCAATCGGATTGTCCTCTGCAAATTCACATGCATCTCCTTCTGACCCAAAGGGATCTCCATCACTGCCATCAGATTGATCATTGGATGAGTCTGATACTCCACTAGATGACCCAGAATGACTGCCTTCTGCAGGGCTCCCTTTTGCCAAAGACATCTGACTCAATGCAGATGATACTGAGGGCTTTTCTTCCATACGGCGTTGGGACTTGGGCCGGTCGGAAGTGGGGGGACTTGCTTTCCGCTTATGTGACGTGCGGCCTGGTTGGTAGTCTTTGTTGGCTGCATACGTAGATGGTAGCTGAGACTTTGGAGGTCGGCCTTGGCGCTTGGCCACACACGGTGGGCTCTCATTGTCTTCTTCAGAAGATTCATTGTCTTCTTCAGAAGATGTTGCGGGATCGGGAGCCTTTCTTGGTCGGCCTCGGGGTTTTGGGGCGGTCAGTCTGGCCAACGTGGGCAGCTCATCAGGGTCTTCCATTGATGAAGAGCTATCTTGTTGCAACTTGTCCGTCCTTCTCCGGGCCGCTTGATTCTGACTGGTCCTTGCGCGCTGTTTCCCTTTGGCTGTCTGTGCCTTTTCAATCTGAGACTCCACGATTTCTGCCTGAGTAGGATCTCGGGTTTGAACACGGCGGCTTCCATTCTTCTTCTTCCAAGGTTGATTTGGTTTGGTTTTTTTTCTGATGGGGTCTGGCTCGATCAGTGGGACCACATGTGTGTTTGCAACAACTCGACGGAAATTCTTCATCAGTGCCGGCAAAGCTGTGGAGGGGTGAGATTCCAAGATCTCCTGCTTTAGCGCCTCAAAATCATCGTCAAAGTTATACGGCTCCTCATCAAGGTTCTGTAATTTAAGCAAGGTCAAACAGGATTAGCCAAAGGGTTATGGAGGAGGGGGCAGATTTATACACTGACTGGTCCATCTGGGTTGTAACACAATTGCCACTGGGGATGAAAGTCCGCTGGTTCCACATCACCCTTCTCTTCAAGCAACTTTTCAATCAAGTGTGCACATGGGACCCCCATTCCCGCGTTGAAGTTCCCCGTACACTGCCTGACCGGATCGTCATGTTTGGCCTTCTTCATTTTCAAGTACTTATTGTACTCTCCAATGGCCAATTTGAGCGCATGGGTGGAGATCTTGGTGTGAAGCGGCTTGAAAACGTTTGGGAGTCCGGATAGCCCTTTGATCCTTTCATGGCCAATGGTGACCTGTGCTTCGTCCAGTTGCCGGTCCACAGCTGACGAAATGGTCAGGAAGAGGGTAGCAAAGTCGATCTTGCCAGATGTCACGTATGTTTTGAGCCAGCTATGAGCTGATTCACCTCTAGATGACGTCAGATTCCCCAAGTGCGGGGTTTTCCCAGCCCATGCAGACATGAATTGTTTGCAAAGGGCAGAACATGGTTCTGAAGGTATTCCAGAACATTTGCTGTTCCCTGAGGTCCACCTGAAGCTTTCCCCAAGCTGTGTCAAATGAGGGTTCGTCCGGAGCGTATGTAACCTCGTGCCATAGCTTCATGAAATTCGTCCATTCGTCTACCTCGGATGCAAAAGCCTGTTTGCAGTTGGTGACAATGTTCCGATCAATGTGCCAGGCGCATAGGTTTGAGGTTGCATTTGGGAAGTGGTCTGCAATTGCATTTCGGAGAGCCACCTCTTTGTCCGTCACAAAGACCTTTGGAGAGCTCTCTGGTTCCCATACCGACCTGCAAGAATTGATAGGTGTATGTAGAATTACCATCATATTATCAATCTGATACTAAAAAAGACAATCACCACACTCACTTCAACTTATTCAGAGCCCAAGAGTATGCCGCATTTTTCTCATTCCTCATGAGACACAAATCCAATTGAGAACGAGTTGTTCGTGCAGGTCTGGCCAACAACATGTAGTAAGGGGTACTTGCAGAGGTTGGTCTTGTAGGTGCAGTCAATATTAACCACATGATGGAACTTGCGAGCGAGTAACATTGATCCAGGGTGCGCAAACCATAGGTAGAGGAGCTTTCCGTCATCATCGTAAACTTCATCGTGAACCCAGTTGGAGCCTTTGAGGCATCGTAGAAGATGGTTGATGGGGGTGTTGCCGGCCCTCCGCTCTATCTTCTGCGCTGCTTTTGTGTTGTAAATTGTCCTGTTCGTGACAAAGCGTCCCTCAGTCGTACTCAGCTGCCGGGCAATTGCCTGTGGTTGCAAACCAAGAGAGGCCAGTCGAGCCACCTCTGCTTGGCCCTCTGCCCCAAGTGTCTTGTGGATGGCCTCGTAGTTGTGCTGGATGACATTGTGGTTGTGAGGGACAGTCTTGCTGCGGAGATCCCAATAGTTGTTTTCACGGTTCTTGGCACATGAACAGTGGCCAGAAATCTTGAAGGCGCATCCAACTCGCTTATTACGTGATTCACAAGCCCGACAGGAGTCCACGGTGGTAGTGTCTTCTCTCAGCGAGTGAGCAGGCAAGGTAAATGTTCTTCCCCGCCTTGGATTTTGAGACCGCCAGCCGATAACCATGCTCGGTGGCCCATGTGGACACAAATTTCTTCAGATCGACAACACAGGTGAACAGGTATTCAGGTGGAGGGTCCATTGGCTCTACAAAATTAATTCCCATGAGCATCCATTGGAAACAGTATGATAAATCAATGAGGCACTGACCTCCCACAGAATAGTCAAACAATCTGACATCCTCACTGGTCAGTAGGGCTTTGGGCAAAGCATTTCCATCCGGGAGATTTGGGGGCATCAACAAGTTGTTGGTGTGGTGCGCAGACGCACTGGGATCTGTACAATAAAACATTGGTAAGAACACCGCAAAGGACTTTTTGAAGTGAAAGCTACAATCACCTTGGGGATTTTCCTCAGTCATTGGAGAGGGAACAGACATTTCCAGGGGGATTGGGGAGGGAACAGACATTTCCTGGGCGGTTCTTGCAGGAGCCAGGACTGCAGACGGTACCACAGATGTTGTAGAGTTGGAACCACCTGATTCATCAATAAATAGTCAGCTCCCAATAAAGCAACTTTACCAGAGAAACTAAGACCCACTTGAGCTTGATCCTCATTGGTTTGGGTGGGAAAAGAGGGAGCAGGCAGGTCATTTGCAGAACGCAGGAAATCAGGGGGAAAAGCTGATGATTTACAGTTTGTCAGCTCTCAATAAATATACATTACAAGAGAAAGTTAGACCTACCTTGAGCAGTATTGTCAGTCATTTGAGGGACAACCAAGGAAGCCAGTGGATCAATTGATGTAGGTAGTTGCGCGGATGGGGCAGGCGGACTTAAGGAGTCAAGCAGAGAATTGATTTCGACAGCGGATTGGTTGGTGTTGTTGTCCCAGTAGTATGTGGGCTGGTTGACGGACGGGTTGCTGGGTATTGATGCAGATGGGTTGCTGGGTATTGATGGTGGGTGTTGGATTGGTTGGGGGGCATTCCAGTTGTTGGAGTACATTTCCTGCTGTAATGTATAGGAGCTTGGTTGATTGGGTTGGTGGGTGGGAGGAATGTTTGACGTCTGTTGCAGGGTGATTGCTGGATTGGTGTAGTTTGGAAAGTTTGGATTGAGTTGGCCAGTGACTGGAATGTGAGGAAAGGCTGTACTATTGTTATAGGAGGCCGTTTGGGATGATTGGTGGGGCGGGAGGTTGTTGTATGGGTTGAAAGATGGTATTTGGTGGCCCATATGGGGTGCAGGTTGCCCGTGATTTGGAATTGGAAAGGCCATTGAGTTTGACGGGTATGCGGGGTGGCCATGGTTGGTGAAGCTGGGGTGTTGGTTTGTGGGATTATTTGTGATTGGGAAAGAATTGTGTAGGTAATTGGGGAAGCCAGGGAATTGATCAGACGTTTGAGGAGGGATGGGGGAGTTGGATGGGGCATGGAACCAAGGGGGTTGCCCAAATGGAACTGGTGGTTGCGGCTGATGGAGGCGGGAGGAAGGACGGTGTGAGAAAGTTATTTAAGTAGAAGAATTGGGCTGTGTGTGCTTACATGCTGTGCCAAGTGAGACTGGGTGACATTAGGCTGACCACTGGCATGCGTTATTGCATTATGGTATTGGGGGTGCGGCTGATTGTGGACGCCATATGGGTTGGGAGATATGTGGTAGTAGGAGGGGTTTTGGCCTGGCTGAGACATTTTCTGCTGTAAATAACGGCCAGAGTGAGTAATTTTGGATGATATTTACTTTGATAGACATGCACTTACACTGCTGGAGGGTAATAAAAGTTGATGCAAAGAATACTTGCTGATATCTGTGCGTTCAGAGGAACAAGAAGAAATAATCAGCTGGCATGAAAATAATAATAATGAAGATGTGGAGAGATTAATTGGATCTGAGTGGAAGAACATCAAGTGCTGGTGTGCCCGTCCAGGGCTTGGACAAGGGGAATGGGGCCCTTGGATACCTATGCGGAGATATAAAGGGGCCCTTTGCCTAACATGTCAAACTTGGGCGGCTGGGAAGGGCACAGTTGGCTCCTTTTGGCCAGTCATACAGTTGGCTCCTTTTGGCCAGTCATAGTGGGCCTGTTGGCCCTTTACTAGGCCCTTTGGGGCTTGTCCCACTGTCAATACAGGGCCTAATGGGCCCTGATCAAATTCTTAGTTTTTGTTATCATTATCTTTTTTTTGTTTTTTTTGTGTTTTTTTTTTGTTTTTGTTGTGTTTTTCTTGTTTTTTTCTTGTTTTTATTTTAATTTTATTTTATTTTATTTTATTTTTATTTTATTTTATTTTGTTTTTATTTATTTTTATTTTATTTTTTATTTTATTTTATTTTATTTTTATTTTATTTTATTTTTTATTTTTATTTTATTTTATTTTATTTTTATTTTTTGATTTTTTTATTTGATCTTACGGGGGCACGGGGGGCACGGGGGGCAGGGGGAACAAAAGGAAAAATACCCACTTAGGGTTCGTCCGGTTGTTCCGTGTGGGTTGGTTGGCTGGCTCGCTTGGATCAGGTCGGTGGGTCGGCTCGGCTCGTCTGGGGGGTTGGTGTGGAGGGCTGGCTGTGAGGAGGGAGGGGGGAGTGATCGTTTGATCGATTGAGCGAGGTGGTGGTTGCGGTTGGTTGAAATCCGCTGGGGGGGAGGGGGGGAGGGGGCAGGGGGGCAGGTGGGGGCATGCTTATGTCATGCGTACATTCTTTTGTACGCATGACATCAGCATGTATATAGGAAGGGCGTGCCCCTTCCTATATACATAGAATAGCGTGCCGACTGCACGCCGATTCTATGTGTATAGGCAGGGGGCACGCCCCTTCCTATATACATAGGTCGGCGGTCCGCCAATCTATGTGTATAGGCAGGGGTGTGCCCCCTGCCTATGACATAGAAAGGGCGTGTGGGTCACACGCCCTTTTTATGTGTATAGGCAGGGGGCACACCCTGCCTATACACATAATAAGGGCGTGCGACCCACACGCCCTTTTCGAAGGGCGTGCGAACCGCACGCCTTTTCTGAAACGGGGTGTGCGACTGCACGCCTGTAGATGGGCGTGCGTGCTGCACGCCCCTCTACAGGTGTGCTGACGCCCAGGGATGGGGTGTGCAGCCCGCACGCCAATAAAAAAAGGCGTGCAGGCAGCACGCCTTTTTTTTTATTGGCATGCGCTTGGCGTGGGCGTGCGCCAATGGGCGTGCGTTTATCAACGCCCAAATTACCACGCACTCAGGTAACTTCTTTCTTATAAGCATAACTGTATTATTATTATATTTATGCAAATAAGTTTTATTGTCTCTCAGATTTTATGACAATACTTTATAATCTATTTTTTACGCTTATTCCATCTCCTACTAAGTACCTTTTGAGATATGGTAAAGTAATAGAAGGAGTTGGAATTTGGTGGTGGTTTGAGTGAGGTACCCCACCTAATTTTACATGAAAATTTGATTACTTTAATAATATTATAGTATATATTATTGCTAATACAATATTTTATTAATATTTTACATTGAAGTCAGTCTTTAGGATACTCTGGAGTATCTCTAGGGCTGACATTCCCTACCACCAAAAGGATTAATTATGAATTATAATTAATTCTTGGAGTGCCTATGTCTCCTAAGGAGTTTATCTGCATTGGGTATATCTTTAGCTGTAATCCATTCATCTTCATGAATAGGATTTTTATACCGTACTAGATAAAGTTTATCTTTAACTCCTCTCATAATTTTCTCTTTTAGGATCTTTTTGACTTCTTTAGCTTCTGGTTGTTCTAAAGGAGGGATTTCTGCCTCTGGTGTATCTTGTCTTAGAGGGAATAATTCTTTGTCTGCTTCTTCATATGGTTTCAACAGGCTTACAGGAAATGTAGGATGGTTTTTGTGTAATTCTCCAGTCAGTTCTACTTCTAAAGCATTGTCACCATGCAATGCTTTAATCACAAATGGTCCTATGAATGCATTCTGTAGCTTCTTTGGTCCTTTAATATTCTTGAAGTTAATTGTGGAGATAAGTACTAAGTCTCCTATTTTGAAGGAGGGGATCTTATGTTTTTTGTCCCATCTGCTTTTGTTGTATTCAAAGGCGTCCTTCATACATCTCTGCGCATGACTCCTGGCTTTATCTAACATAGTTTTAAAGCTAGCTGCTGTAGGATGTATTTCTATCAGGTCTTTCTTAAGGCTATCTTGAGGCAACCTGGGATTCCATCCTTTCTCAATTAATGAAGGTGTCTTTCCTGTAGAAGAGTGAATGGATGTTTTGTACGCCAATTCTAGTGCAGGTAGAAGTGTAACCCAGTCATGAGTAAATCCGTCAGAGTCTTTGAATTCCAATCCATAAGCACGAAATCTCCTAAGCATATCTTCTAATGTTTGGATCATTCTTTCTGCAAGTCCATCTGTTTGAGGATGATAGGCTGTGGAGAAAGAAAGTTTGGTCCCAAATAATTTATAAAGTCCTTTCCAAAGTTCTGAAGTGAATTTTGGATCTCTATCACTAATTATATTTTTAAATAATCCTGTCCATGATATTACTTTCTCCCATATTAACATGGCTGTATCCATAGCTGTGTCATCTTTGTGACATGGTAGAAATATAGGTGTTTTGCTAAATCTTTCTACAATTACTAAACAAGCATTTTAGTTCTTCTTTCCTCCTGGTGGTAGTCCAGTAACCCAATCCATGTTTACTGTTTCCCATGGCATAGAAGGTTCTTTTATTTGTATCATATGTCCAAATCTTTTTCCTGTTGCCTTATTAGATTTTTGACATCTGTCACAGGTGGTACAATATAAGTGGACATCATCTCTCCATTTGGGCCACCATGCTATATCTTTAATTCTTTCTTCTGTCCTGTCTTCTGATAAATGTCCTGAAAAGTTGGAATCATGGCATTCCTGCAGAATGGTATTTATTATAGTTCTGTCTGTGACAGTCATTACACATGTGTGTTTGGTTCTATGATAAATAATACCATCAAACAGGTGAAATCTTCCAGCTTGATAGGATTGTTTCCATTCTATGTCTAGTACATTTATGAGTTCCTCATCTTTCTGGTTAGATTTAAGGATCTGTACTAGAAGGGCACAATTCTTGTCTTCTTTGTATGTTTGTCTAATATTCTCAAAGAATTCTTCATCTAAATCAGTGATGCTAATTCCCATTATTGGTAGCTCTTCTGATTCTTCTGGTACCCATGCTGGGTTGTCTGGAGTATTAGGTAGTGACCATCTACTAAGACCATCAGCATTCTTATGCAATGCTCCTTCTTTATGTATAATTGTCATATTACCCCTATACTCCTGAATTGAAATTTGCCATCTCAACATGTGTCTGTTTGGGGTTTTCATATTCAATAAAGATTTAAGTGCTGTACAGTCAGTAATGACTTCAAATACACTTCCATCTAAGTAATAATGTAATTTTTCTAAAGCCCAGACTAGACATAGAAATTCTAGTTGGCTAGCCCCGTATCTTCTTTCAGAGTCTTTTAGTTGTCTGGAGATGAAACATATGGGACCTTCTTTAGGTATTTCTACAATGATTTGTAGTTGGTGTAGTGCTGCTCCTAGTCCTTCCATTGTAGCATCTACATATAACTTGAAAGGTCTTTTAAAATCAGGCATCAATAATAGAGGTGCATTTGTCAGATGTTCTCTAATTGTCTTATATGCTAATACTCTTTCATGAGTCATCTCAAAACAAGAATCATTTGAACATATTTCATACAAGCATCTAGCTATTGCTGCATATCCTTTCAAGTGTTGCCTGTAGTAACTTGCAAATCCTAAGAAACTCTGCATCTCTTTCTTATTAGAGGGTATTGGTTTTTTTCATTACGGCTGCTACTTTATTTTGGTATACACACAATGATAGTTCTGATACTACATGTCCTAGAGCTTTTAATTCTTTGAATCCAAATGCGCACTTCTTTAAGGAAATTTTCATGTTAACTTTAATAAATTTTCCAAACACTATAGAAATCCTTTCTAAATGATCTTCCCAACTAGATGAACAAATGATAATATCATCTATGTATACTATTAGCCATCCTTCTGCTAATTCTGCGAAAAATGTAGAATTCATCATCCTTTGGAAGTGGGATGGGGCATTTTTTATTCCAAATGGCATTCTAAGATATTCATACACACCTTTATGAGAGATTATCCTCAAATATTTCCTAGCTTTCTCTGTTACTTTGTTCTGATGGAAACCTTTTAATGCATCCATGCTAGTAATATACTTAGCTTGGGCAAGGTTAGTCAATGCTTCTGATATCCTTGGTATAGGATATCTATCAGGAACTGTATAATTGTTGAGTGCTCTAAAATCACCACCATCCTAGACTTATCATTATGCCATGCTATGATTACTGGTGTAGTGATTTCTACTTCTTCATTATGGCCAATCTTTCTGATCACATTGAGTCTACTAGATCTTCTATATGTTATCTAGTTCTACTCTTGCTCTTGGACTAGCTGGATATGCTGGTCTTCTAAGCAAGGGTGGGTATGGTCTTTCAATATTAAGAGTAATGTCTACTTCGTGACCAATAATTGCTCCAAGAGGTTCTTTTTCTGTGGCAAATGCACTTTTATATTCAAATAGTTTATGGATTAATTGTGTTTTTTGTGAACTGGTAAGTTCTTCACATATTTTACTCTCACTCAACTGTTCTCTAGCAAATTCTTCAATTTCATGTTCAACTGATAATTGGTTAATTCTCAATTTTTCTTTTGTTTTGAAAAGAAATTTCTTTTTCTTGTTGTAATTTCCTATGGTAAAATATCTTTCTCTGTTGTTGTTGATATCAAATCCATATATATTCAAATAATCATTTCCTAGTATAAAATAATTACTGACTCCATCTTCCACAACTATGAATTCTACTTGTATCCTTACAGATCCTCCTGGGTGTGGTATTATCATTGCACAAGGGAATATTCCTAGTGTTTTCATGGTGTTACTTGCACTATTCAATTTTATGGATCCTATAGGTATCAATTGATTCTCATAGTCTGGGCAGAATTGTTGTAGGTATGTTTTAGATACTATTGAGCAAAATGCTCCACTGTCCAAAAGCATATCTGCCTCTTGTTCCTGGAAAATTACTGAGATAATATTGGATTTACCTGCTGTATTATCCTTTTCCTCTAGCTGGTTTAGATTTCATTATTCTGGCTTCTGTCACGTGTGTGACTTCTTGACCTGTATGCCATTCTTGAGGTAGTTGACTATCATGAATCACGTCAGCTATGTGTAAATCAGCTTGTATCATGTGGCTGAAGCACTTGATATTGAAGATCCATCCTCATAGTCATGAACTGACTCTTCTGCTTCTTCTTCTTGTTGCTCATCTGTGCTTCTATATCCACTTGGTTAACATTTTTCTTCTGTGGACATGTCACTGATGTGTGTCCCTTTTTTTGACACAATTATAGCTTTTTGTCTTTGTAGGGTTCATTTCTCTGTTGATGTCTTTACTTTTAGAGCTACTGCTTTTCTGCTCATTTTTGTCAGACTTGTCTTGGTAGTTGTTTTTGGAAATTCTATATCTCCTACCAATTCTGGTTCAGTAGTAATAATATCTTCCATTATATTTATGATATCTTCTGTTGATGCATCCTAGGTGCTCTACTTTTTACGGCATGTTCCAGTTCACCTCACCATTTCTTAAGGATTCTTTGGTGCATGTCTTGAAGTGTCATGTAGGGCCATAAGGCTTGGAGTCTATCTTTTTGAGTAAGGACCCACTTAATAGGTGTATCTTTATCTGCATCAAAGATACTTTTGTCAAATTTACTTTCTAATTTATACCTCCAGGCTGGGCTACCCCATTTATTTAATATTTGTAGTTTCCACCAATCCCAAGATTGTTTACCACTACTTGATCTCACATCATTGAACCATCTTCTAGCTGCTCCTTTGAATAAACCACTCAGTCTTCCTGAAATGGAAGCATCTGACAATTCAAAATCTTCTTGTAAGAGATCTATAGTCCTAATAAATTCCAAGTGATCATATTCTCCTTCACCTGAGAATTTAGGCCACTCTTTTATTCTAGGTATTTCTAATCTAGGAGATTCCTTCTCCTTATACTCCACAGCACTGTCAGCATAACTGCCTAGGTTGAGTTCATCCCAGTTAAACTAGGATGCAAACAACCAATTTAAAGTAGGTTGGCCTCAACCAATGAAATATAAAACCAAGGGGGGTCCCTTGGATATATATTTCATCAGTTTATTTCAACCAAGTTCAAATTGGTTGAGTGCATCCCTGTTTAACTGGGATGACTTCATCCTAGGCAATTATGCTGGCAGTGCAGGTGTGGTTTGTTTCGTGATTAGAAAATGTGGTGGAATACTTTTATCTTCTGTTTTTCTCAAATGGTCTTCTATATTACTTGTATTGAATTCCTTTGTAGGTAAAAACATGTTATGATGTTGTTGATTAATTTTTTCTGTTGTATTGGTCTGAATTGGGATTTCATTAAATTGTACTTTATTTTTAATTTCTCCCATCTTGTCACATATTAATTTAGACAATCTTTCTTCCATACTATCTATTTTCTATTTAAGTTATGTTCTAATGAACTTATTTTAGTATTGATGTTTATTTCCATGGTTTCTGTTCTTTCTAGAACATTCATAATATTTTCTATGTGTTCTTCAGAGCATTATCACTATTAATATGAATTGATCAAGTCAATCTCTAATATCCTTTGTGATGGATGTATCTTGGATTTGAAGCTTTTTTTGCAATTCATTTTTCAACTTTTTGATTTCTATTAATACTAATGAATTATCATTTGTATTTCTAGTTATGGAATTAATTTTTGAATTAATTTCCTCTTTGATCTTATGTAATTCTATGTTTAACAAGGAATATTCCTGGTCATTTCATACTAGGATTGTTGATGTCTTTTTCTTCTTTATCATTCTGTGATAATTTAGAATCATTTTTCATATGTTATTAATGATTTATTACCATAATATTTTTCAAATTTTATTGCTTGTATTACACTCTGAATCTTTTTAGTTTCTAAGATCATTCCTTTTAAAAACTCTTTATTTTTTCAGCAACAGATAATGATAAATTGTCTCACGTCATAGTTACTATTTAAAGTTTTTTGTTTAATTTCATTGACTTTTCTGTCAATGTGGGCAATGTTTTGGATTAGTATTTGGTCAAAAATTCAATTTTCTGTTGACAACAAGATTGATTAGAGCTATTTACAACTTTTTCTGTATTTAGTAAAGGGGGATGGCGAGGATTGGAAGAGAGGGGTGGTAGTAGAGAAAATTAGTTGACCGCTTCCTTGAAGTCAATCATTGCTTGACTGATCTCTGCGATTTTCCTCCAACCCTTCTTGTCTATCATCTTGAGGTTGTTTCTCTTTTTCCAGGCGGTTTTTTTTCCTTTGGAAATTTTTTGATCTTTGTTTTCCTGGATTGCTCCGCCGTTTTCTTTGGGATCTTGTAGCTCTTGATTTTTTCCTTCACTATTTCCGAATCGACTTGATTGTGGTTCGTATTTTCCGGCTTCTTCGGCGCTTTCTCTGCCCACATTTCCGCCACCTTTTGCTCTTTGTAAGGATTCCAGTTGTCCAGGATCTTGATCGTCTCCGGATATCCGAGGAAGCTGGTTACTAGCCGGAAGCTCAAGATAACCTGCTCGATATACTTTGGGAGTATTTCCCACTCTTCCGCTTCCTTTGCGTTGTGTTAGGCCTTCTTTGCTGCCACGAGGAACTCGATTGCTTCCGATTGGCTCTTCGATAACGGGTGTTGTCCTGTGAATGCTGGATTCCAACGACGTTAGTGTCAAATCACTGCGATTTTGTCGATTATTAGCTGACCTTTTGGTGCTTTGGTCGTCACGATAATCAGATCGTCTTCGTCCGTATGCTCCTCGACTCTTTTTGCTACCTCGGTTCCTGGTTGTTGGGGCTGGTTTTGATGCATGGTCAACTCCTGACCTGGTCAATGGAGCCATATTAGTTTTGCTAATTATTGTTTAATGTAAAAAAATATATATGTTTCTCTTACTTTCTAGGAGTGCTTTCGCTGCTTCAATCGCCGCGAAGTCCTTCGCCAAGTTTCTAGCCGGTACTGTCGCCGGTGCCCTTTGGTTTTCTTGGTCGACTATAAGGGGACTTGCTAACCCTGGAGGGACTGATTGTGTCCTGTTAATTCTTTCGTCGGCTTGCTTACTTACTAATGTTCTTGTAATGGTAATAACCTTTTTGAATTTGGTTTTTGTTCCTGTGTTGGCTACAAATAGAAGAAAAAGAAACTGTTAGTTATTTATATTCGTTTTCTCTTTCCTAGTTGAATCTTCTAGAATTGGTTGAATTGATTGTTTGGCGTTGTTGGTTAGAATTTTGTTTGGGAATTCTGCGAGGAATAAATTATGTATTTGAAATTTGGTTTTGACACTCGAATCCCCGGGCGCGGTGATGTAATGGGAATGCAGGTGTCACGTATTTTTTCCCTGCTTTTTCTGTGAACCGCTTTTTTTATTGAATCTTATTTTTTCAAGGAAAAGAAGAAAAGAAAAAATATATTGAAATTTTCTTTAGTCTAAGAATTTGTAATACACTGATGCCAATGTATTTTTGAATTTTTTTTACTTAGTTTTTTATTATTTTTATTATTTATTTTTTTTATTTATTTTTTTCTGTTTTATATGTGATTTTTCGATGGAATCTGAGAAAAAATAAAATTTTAATGAGATTTTCCTCAGTTGTTTTAGCTGAGAATTTTATTGATCAGTGCTTCCACTGAATTTTGTACTGTGTACAGTTAGAATTTGCTGGGAAATTCTTATTTATGGCACTAATTTTTATTGTGCAAGATATGAGAATTCTTTTGAAATCGAGAATTTCTCAAAATAATCCAGTAATATTGCAGTGAGCAGCTGATGAGAATTAATTCTCAAGAGAAGAAGTGTCCAATATTAAGTTTGGAAGTCTCTAGAATATTTCTTATAGAAATTTTCATGTACTGTTTTGTCAAGGGAAGTTGGATGAGGCCCACTTGTCAGCTATGTGTATGAAACACTGGATTAATTTTACAATTAAACCAGGTACTGTCACTGTGCTGAAAGGTTATCTGAATAAATAATTGAATTTATTCTCTCTATAGTGTCCAAACTATGCACAGAGGATAACCTAAAACTCCTTATAATTGAATATTTGATATACAAATCACTCAATTGGAGAAGACTAATAGTTAACCGTGTAGGTTTGGCTATTCTTTGTCTTTTTGGGAAGGATATAGCAATAAAAATTGCTTTTAAGCAGCTGGAAAGCACTTAAGCTGATTGGCTACTGTCAGAGGTGGTAGTCCTGCAGCAACTGCTTTCTAAGGAACAGATCAAGGCCAAGAGATGGGGAATTCTAAGGTAACTTGAGACTATTCCAGTAATAAAGGTTGGGTTGGATATAAAAGGGATACACTACTCTAATAGTAGTAGGAGAATATTCAGAGTACTTACAAAATGGTACTGGGGGAATATGCTGAGGAACCAATCCTAGGCCAGAAATGGCCTCCTTTATATTCTAGCTAGAGATTCCTTGAGGAATGTTCTAGAATGTTTATTCTAAATTCTGCTCTAATGTATTACAATTCAAATGTACAATGATGTAATGGGATTGTATTGAATTGAGCACAGTATTTTCTATGTCCCCATGACCTCATGACATGTATGTATAACCAATCACATCATGGGCCAATTCTTTAATAGAACAATACTGGGAAATTACCACGCACTCAGGTAATTTCTTTCTTATAAGCATAACTGTATTATTATTATATTTATGCAAATAAGTTTATTTTCTCTCAGCTTTTATGACAATACTTTATAATCTATATTTTTACGGTTTTCCATCTCCTACTAGTACCTTTTGAGATATGGTAAAGTAATAGAAGGAGTTGGAATTTGGTGGTGGTTTGAGTGAGGTACCCCACCTAATTTTACATGAAAGGTTGATTACACTAATAATATTATAGTATATATTATTGCTAATACAATATTTTATTAATATTTTACATTGAAGTCAGTCTTTAGGATACTCTGGAGTATCTCTAGGGCTGACAGTTATGCTGGGATTTTCCAGGATTTTCATGGAAAAAACTATACCAATAAATGGTTCTTTATCCATTTATTGCGTGTTTGAAAATTAATTTGCCAAGGATTTTCCTTAATTAAATTTCCTTGGATTTTTGATAAAAAATGGATAAGTTTTAAATAATTTTACTAGTATATTTTTACATGTGGTCATGAGTGTGGTTTGAACATAGAGCCTTATGTATCAACCAGATAATTCTAAACTTGCTCTTAACTGTTAGACTATTAAATACCAAGTGTTGAACCAGTTAAGTATAATTTCTGTTATAATCAAATCTAGTCAATAATAAAATCAAAATAAAATAAAAACAAATAATAATATAATAAAATATTATTCATTATTAGCTTGCAGTTTCAAGTGTTACACAATGTATGTAATATCTTGGTGGCCGACACTTAGTATTGAAACAAGTGGCTTGGTATTATCAATCTGGAATAGCCACTACTCTCAAAGCAGAAACCATTCATTTTTACTGTTATAATGTGTGTTACAGTATCTTATATGGGTTATGTCTTCTCTTTAGATTATCATCCTTATCTTACCATGGATAAGGTAATTATCCTATAAGTTTCACATATTATAAGGTATGTGTCTTGTTTCTTATGGGTAATCCATGATTGCATAAGCTACAAGGCTCTACTTCCCTTTTTCTAAGGGACTTTGTTAAAACTGCTTGACATCATTGCTGAAAACTTGTGCGCAGCCAATGCTACAAGAGCACATATCATTATCTGAAACCTAAATGATCTCTTCAAACTCAGTCAACTCAGTTTTCCACCAATCATTGACTCAGTTTACCACAGACACTCCACCACTACCAATTCCTTCTCCTCTCCACTCAAATACACTTCAGACCACACTTTCAATTCCTTCTTCTCTCAATCCTCTTGCTTCCATATCTATCCATTCTACCTTCTTCCCTTGTCATTCTCTCCTCATTCCTCTATTCACATTCACCCCTTGTCAAATCTTTAACTCAAGCAGTCTCTTTACATTTGCATCTTGGTAAGAAATGCCCCAATTCCATTTTATATTTCATTCATTGACTATTTCTAATTATTTTCTCATTAAATATCATTGCAGACATCTTCCATCCTCTTCTCTTCCAAATCCTTTATTATCATAAACAACCTTCTCTAATAAGCGTTTGTATTTCCTTCTCTTTCGTACTTGCATTGTTCTTCACAACACACTAATGAATGTATCAATACTCTTAGGACTTATCCCTCTCCACCAGTCCATTGCCTTACTTCTCAGTTGTTGTCTCATCATTAAAAATACATAGTCTCAGGGTTGGTTTCTCTCATGAGTTGTCTTCTCATTTACACATGCTGATATCTACATCTTTTGTAAGTTCTGGTCTTTCTTTCTCAAGCAATCAAATTTCAGGTTCAATAGAATTTAGTTTATTTGAAATCTTTAGGGCAATAAATGTTGGCCTAACTGTAGGTTTAGGACATATTTATTGTCTCTAAGGCTGACAATATGGATAATTGATGATGTTCTAGGCAGTCTTTTGGACAGATATGATGGCTCTAAGACTGACAGGGGAGCATTAATTGAGGAAAAATATGGAAATTGGGGAATTCCCTTGATTGGAATTGATATCACACATTGAAAGGAAAATAGGTCATATAATACAAGGATTTATTTACATAACATCTTTGAGCACGTCGACTGATCTTTACATGGCTTTCGTGTGTAAAGTCCTTCTAGCACCCTACTTATGTATACTGTAGATGTTGATATTTTGAGGAAAGATATCAAGGAGATTGGAGTGGCCGGTGCTAATAAAAACATAGAGATTTTTTTTTGCAAGGAGCATCTAACGGCCAGACGGCTTGAGTCCACCGCTAACGGAGCTGAGGATTTTGCCAACCCCCGGAAGTCCACTTGAACTCAGCCTGAAAAAAAAAACATCTGTGTAAGTGACTTCATGTTCTGTGGGTGTGTGGATGTGAATTCTGGCCTTTCAAACAAGAGATCATGATGAAATTGTGATCCGCGTACCCTTTCGCCACGGCTGCCGTCGCTTTTGCGCCGGCTTCTTTCTTTTCTTCGGGAGTCCTACAAAAAAAAAAGATTGTGCAAGTCGAAGGGAAATGGGAGAAAATTGGATGGAACAAAAGGAGAGTCAAGATTGGTGAGTGGCACTGGGACAATGATGATTGAATTTGAATTGAAACGCTGGTAGAGTTCTTCCACATACTTTGAGCTTTTGCCGCCCTTACCACCACTACTAGAGCCAAGAGTTTGCGATAGTTCATGTTAGAATATGCCAAGACGGGATGTAAAACAAGGTTTCCCATCCCCCATTGATATCGGAGATCTATGTGAGAAGAAGACTTGTTAACTCACGCTTTCGACTTGCTTTCAGTAGGAGGGGCGGCTTCTTGATCTCCGCTATAAACGTTGTCAAAAACAGGCCGGGGGAAACGTTGCAGAATGTATCAGCTGATGTAACATAGAGTAGGAAATCTGGAATCGGAGAATGCAAAGTCATCTTTGGCTGAAGCTTACCCCGGTGTCGCCGCACAGGAGCTCATGGAGACGATGGAAAAAAGAACTAAGCAGATCATTGAAAGTCTCATGATGGAAATATACGTTTGGGTTGCGTTGATGGAAGATTGATGCTTGGAGGAGGAACTATGAATGGGGTATGAGATGTTTTGATTTGTACAATTTCCGGGAAGGCTGGTGGTTGGATGATGGAGGGTGGATTAAAGTGTGTAGCCTTCTTATATAATTGTTACCAAATGTTCTTTTTGCTCCTTTGCACCCCATTAACGCTGGGGCCATAAGCTCATCGATGGTTGTTGTTGCTCAAGGATTTTCTGCCTAGAACCTATTCCCGCGGCGGCCCTGGCATGATCCCATCGCCTTGACTGGGTCATTTCTACTCCTACAGCTATGGCAATGGAGACTGGAGACACATCATCTTGGGGAGGCTCTCAAACGATCTGACGAGGTTGCCGACTCCTGGATGCCTTGCTCTCCATCAATGGGCTAGGCGTGCGAGAGTGTGCATGTGAAGGCCCGATGATTTTGTTTCCCTGGCTGGGTCTTTTCTACACCCAACAAATGCGGAAATGGTGAAGTAAATATGTAGCAGGACAATCGGCAAAAATAGTCTTGGAGACTGAAGCAGTAGTACATATTACTCTACGTTTTGATTTACGCCAAGTAAGTCAAAGTAGTCTGAAAACTGGTGGAACTGGACAATCAAGGATTTCCAGTTAGTTGAGCGATAAATTTATCGATTGCAAATCTGAAATCAACCTTCTGGTTTGCTAACCTGTTGCTCGCCTGGCACCAATGCAAGTGCTCCATCAAGCTTGGTTGGCTTAATTCGCGTTTTAAGCTCAACCCGACAATTTAACCCGACCGATGCGAAGGCTCATTTTAACTCACCAGGCTCTCCAACGTGGTGGGGGCTTGGTTAAGCTAGCTCCATACCCCCACATTTCACAACTGCTGGTTGGGGAGAATTATTAACAAACCAAAACAAAACAAAAAGAAAGATTTTGTTGTTCTGTATGGATGTCGACTTGCAATTCCATCTCCACAGATGGTTTTAGGAGGAAGTGTTATGCATTCGAGCTTCAAGAGCTGACCGACCCCGCCTCTACGAAAGCCGAGAGTAGATATTCTCCTCCGGTGATATCCGGTACAAGTGGTACAGACGGCCAACTGTGCGAATCAAGTTGTACCGGTTCGGCAGCAGTGACAGGTGATGATGCTCATGGTGCTAAGGCGTGATGTTGATGTTGAGGTTCCGGCGAGCGACTGACCTACTCAGCTCGATATGAGCCTTTGATCAGGAGTGAGCCAGCCCATCGAGGGTCGATGAGAAGAAAGGGGAGAGTTGGGTGTATGCGGTTGAGTGGGTATGATGATGACTCAGTCGAGCTACTCAAATGCTTACCTAAGCATCCAATCCGTTTACATATATAAAACTCAACTTTTTTGAATTTACGTCCTGACCCTAACCTCACCCTTCAACCTCCAACCTCCAACCTCCAACCTCCAACCTCAAAAGAATGTCTTCATCCAACCAGCACGACCCAAGCAGTAGTCGTAGCAGTCAACAGTCCCATCCACCGATTCATTACAGATTTCCAGATCCAACCGACCCAGATCAATTTATTCGCCCTCAGACAGACTCACTCATCGAATCACCTCCAAACTCATCTCCAAGGATCACCACCACACAGAGTGATACCGACTGGTCCATACTATCCATCAACCTAAAAAAATCATGCACCCAACAACAAGATGTTATTCAACCCACTAACCCACAACAAACAACCCATCAAGAATTACCCGCTTCAATGCCATCAGAGGATCAAGTCAAATGTCAACAATGGATCAAAAACTTACCTGATAAAGAATCAGATACCCTCTACGAAACTATCATGCAAACCGTCCTACTCAATAACCACGCCAATCAGGAGAATCTAATAAATGATAACCAACAAGTAGGTACATCACAACTTTTCCCGGAAATTTACACAGCTAACTGATAATCTTGACCCCTCCCTACCCCCCGCCCGTACAGATTTTAAACTCCAGTCAGTATACCACTGAACTTGGCCCGAACGATAGCGCATCTCAATGTATCTATCATAACCCATCACTACGAACTAATCATCTCAACCTATCCTACTTGCCCATCCCGGAAAATCAACCAGTCCAAGCGATCGAAGAACTCCCAGTAATAGAATATCCACTAGACCCATCCATGGACCTCTCCTCTGCCTATCTAACACCGGATCAACTCTCTTCAATCCTGTCACATAACCACTCCCCCCCTCAAGCCTCGACAACCCTCTCATCTGAGCCCAAGATCGTGCCCAAGAATGTCGCTCCTCAATCATCACTGTCTAGTCGCCCCTCTTCCTCTTGTCCTCCTTCCAATCATTCTGCTCCTCAACCTACTTCGTCCACCATCATACCCCCTCAACCAACTCCAACCTCTCCAGTCCAGCCACCCGAGTCCAACAAAAAACCAGCCGGCTATCCCATCAAAAGTATATGTTGCATTTTACTGTTCTTCATCGGAACGACAGTATTCGTCTATCAGTCGGATTATCTCCTCCCTCCAAGCTCTTTTCAAGATCCATTGACTCGCGGTTCTGATTCGACTGAGAGGCTATTCCAATCCACAAGACTCAAAGAGCTGACTGTTGGACTGAGTACACCGGTAGACAAAGGCTCGGTAGAGGAGGAGAATCCCCCAATTACTTCACCTAACGAAATCCCTTACATTGTGCCCTACACGCGTTCTTCCGAGCCAGAACAAATATTACCTCCTCAGAAAGTGACTGAGCCGGTCCAACATTTAGAATTATCACCCTCTTGCCACGATATCATTCAGCCTGTGTCATTAACTACTTCCGAGCCTTCTCCAGAAAAAGTCTCGGGCTCTAGCCATCTGGTGGATGAGCCATTGTCGACGTGTCACGATGAGGTTGCCGATCCGATGGCGGTCCCAGCCTTAAATAACACATCACAAGATGAGCTTGAGAACGAGACCGATCAGACCATATCATCTCCAACCGATCATCACCTACCATCGCCCGACTACGCGCTTTGGATGACCGTGTTCGCGATCCTGTACCTTCTCGTACGTTGGATATTCGGTCGAGGGCAGATACAGGAAGATGATTTTTTGAGCGTCGAACGGATACTATCTGGGCTGACCTCGCAGAATCTCAATGACTGTCCACGCTCATTCCGTCAGCTAGAGACCAGCTTGGAGAAGATCTCTAAGGACGAGCGACAGATGAAGCGACTGAAGAGAACTCTAGAGAACCAGATCCGGATGCAGGAGTTTCATCGGATCGAGCGCGGGCTATTAGCATGGACCAAAGCGGTAGAAGGAGAGAAGGTGATCGCGAGGAAGATGTGGGAGCGGTTCTGGGCCCCCGATTGCTCGAACATCCCGACCAAATCCGCCCCTCATCAGGCCATCTGGCTCGGCTTGGTCGAGCAGCTCGGTCAGGATTACAGGGAACTGAGTTACAAAGCAGATAGCGCATCTTCATCTGTTGTCACTCTCAAACCTCATCACCGGCTTCCCAAAACTGAATCATTTCCCTCAATAGACTCTCATCTGTGCCTCAAACCCGACCCGGACCTCTCTTCTTCGCTCATCAACCCGTCCCGTGCGCGCAAAAACTCCAAACGAGAAACTAGTCACGCACCTACAGCCACACCCATCCACTTTGTCAAACATGAACTGGACTCTAGCGGAACTCTTGAGTCATCGATCTCCACCACCGCAGTTCCTATTCGTAAATCCAGACCCAAATCTATCTCGACTACTCATTCTACCACTCTTCCCCTCCGATCCTCGTCCCGCAAATCTGAACCTCTCGTGAACTCTAACCTTAAGCTCTCCTCTACTATCGCAACCCCTCAACCATCTGCCCCTTCTTGTAAAACTTCTGTGGCCCAGATCGGTGTCGCTTCGGTTAGATCTAGTCCTCGTTTGCGTACCAAACTAGAGCGGAAAAAATGATTTCTTCATAGTCTTCTCACGGCTATCCCCCCCTCCCCCCTTTTTTGTATCTTCCTTCTTTATTACCCTCTTCTGATCAAGATTAATCGTTCTATTCCCAATTCATTCTTCTCTCCTTCATCTTGGTTTATTTGGAAATATGTATATCATCAATTGAGTTGTTGTTTTATTTGTGAGGTTGTCTGTTGTTTGTTTCTTGGTGACAGTATTGCCTGGGGTCAAGTTTAAAAATGCAGTGTTTCTATCTATTTTTCTTAGTGTGATTTGATTGCACATGTTCATAAGTTTGTCCACTGGTTACAATTTGTCAAGATTCCCCCTATGAATGGCTGACTGTGTATGGACTAAAGGGTTTGTGCGTGTCTATGAACACATGATAACGATCGATAGTCCTACCTGTCACTGAGCTGTCAAGGGTAAAAGCCGTGAAACTCTTGCGTCACTACTTTGTCCCTCAACAACACAACCAGTCAATTGGTCACCAACAACAACTAACCCAACAAACATTCACCTATCCACAACCACCACATCCTCCAACTAACAACCGTTCTAAGACTTCCATCATGGTTCGTTGACCCATCTTCCACTTCGGTTTATTGTCTCACATTCCAATGCTGATCTTATCTCTCCTGATCATTTTCTCCCCTCTACACAGGACAAAATCAAAGAGGTCCGTTCATCCTTCTTTCGTTCTTGATCATCTTACTGTTTTTATCTTCTTGAGCTGATGATTTGAAAATCAATCACATATCGTGTTAAGAAATTGGCTACTCTCCGCGCTGAGGCTGATGCCGGTCAGGTCATAATCCTCTCGATCACAGCAAGATGACCGGATAGTTCTTGACTGACCCCAATCATCCTATCAACCCTTTTTCTTTCTATCAATAATTTTTACCTTATTTTATTGGGAATAGCTCTGGACAGAGCCGAAACAGCCGAGGCGAAATTTAAAACATTAGAGATGGAGAGTATGATGAAAGATCAAGAGTTGGTCTCACTCCAAAATAAGGTCAGCAATCTCGAAGCTGACCTTGAAGCTGCCGAGAAGAAAATCTCAGACGCCAAAGTTCAAAAAGAAGAGGAAGAATCCAACAAGTCGACTAACGAAAACCTTAACCGGAAGATCGCTCTTCTCGAAAGCGAGTTAGATAACGCCGAAAAAAACTTGAGGGAAACTACTGATAAGTTAGTCTTCTCCTTTCCCTTTTTTTCTTGGGAGGTTTATGATTTATCTTATCTTTTCGCTCAATTGTTTTTTTTTTTTTTTTCTTTTTAGACTCCGTCAAGTCGATGTCAAAGCTGAACATTTCGAGCGTCAAGTCCAACGCATCGAATCGGAGAGAGACTCCTGGGAGAAAAAGTGAGCGGTCTCGGTTGATATATATCATCGAATCCAAGAGTTCTGAATGTTGTTCTATTGTAGATGGGAAGAGACGCAGGAGAAGTACATTGCCTCTAAAAGAGAACTCGAAGAAGTGGTGCAACAGATGGAGGTAAGCTTCCATGAGCATTTTTTTCATTCTCTCTTGTCCTTTACGTAACTAATTCGAGATGTCTCTTTCCTTTTATCCCAACAGTCGCTATAATCTTTTTTCTCGCTTTCTCTTTGGTCTTCGTCATCATATTATCAATACATATGATGTAAAATTTCGTTGGCTTGCAACATTGTAATCAAATCAGAATGACTCGATTGACGCTCAGATAGACACACACACACATACATTACTGAATGAACGTCATCTGTTTTCTTCTATCAACGTGAACGCACACTTATTCCTCGTGCTCCTTTTCTCCTGTCGAGTGCCTAACAGGTCTTACCCCTGATTTTGATCTTTGAGCTCACCTGCCTTTAGTCTTGATATATTCTTAGAATCTTTTCTCAAACTACCCTGATCAAAGAAAGGAAGGAAAAACAGGAAGAGCAAGCCTGGGTGGTTTGAAATATTGAACTGTATTGATTTCTTCTCCGTCCTGTTAATTTCTTCCCTTCGATCCTGGTGTGTGAGACATGGAATTAGTGTCTCAAAAAACGAATTTTCAATGACTCTTTCTTCAACATGAGGATTGTCATGTTTCTTAAGACCACGTGGAATCGCACATATTTATTTAGTACATTGCTCTTCATCGTAGGTTGATCCCATCGGTGGCACCAAACAGTTACCTAGAATGATGTTTACTTTGGCTGAAAGTCGTAGAGCTTAGACCTAGCCATTGGGAGATGAATTTGAACATTTTTAAATATCTCTGCGCGGCTTGGGTGAGGTTGCAGTACTTGCATGCCATTCTGACATCCGCCAAAATCTCGCGAGTGGACTTGATGGAAAATTTCGAACAGGACTGGTTATCATCGATCAACCCCGACTGCCTTTAACATCCATTTCGAGCATGAAACCATCGCATGGTCTTCGTGACCGTCTGGGGTTGGTTCTACTTCTCACCGTCCAAATCCTTGCTGGCTCCCCTCCAATCACCGTCTCAATTCAGGCAACATGGCAGGAACCACCGATGCTCATCCAAGTCTTGTGAGTTACTCTTGGGAAAATGGTTTTCATTCTATCTGTCAACTTGAGCTTATCTTATCAAAACCTTCTTCAAATTAGGGAATCTGTTGCTTTAGAACGACCCGGACTATTTTTTCCCTCAGTAGATGCCGTTTGCTCAGACTGGGAGAGTTCGAAGAGCAAGCTGTCGACCGATCAGCAAACATACGAGTACCTCACCAGTCTTCTACGCTCACCAGGCTTACTCGATCGTCAGGGTGAATTAGAATCCCTTGCGTTCAATATCGCTCTCAAGGAAGCCCAGCCCAAGATCGAAGCTTTCAGAGTCTGGTATGACTCACTTCCATCCAACCTCACCGACTCTCAAGAGAATCCAGCTTCGGAAACAGTCGATTGCAAAAGCTGGGCGTTGATCAATACTTCCAAAGTATGTGAGATATCAAAACTCTCCGAATTTTTAGATTCTAATCATCTTCCTGAAAAGTGAGTCTTGGGTGATTAAGTGATAAATAATTCATAGTATCAAACTGATTGAAATGATGTCACAGAATCCAATCACCACCCCAAGTTCTTCCCTTCGATCATCGGCAGGGTCAATCATCTCAAAAACCAGGCGTACCGATCGTGATTCTGTATGCCTCCCCGGACCCCAGCTCCTTTTGTCCTTTTCATCAAGTTCTACACAAAGCATCCAAGAAGATCCCGTCTGAGACTACTTATATCTTTCGATGGAGATTATCCTCTCCTGCGTCATCGACTTCCTCCAAGTCCCAATCGGCCAGCCTTCTAAGTGGTTGGGGTGCCAGTCTAGACATTAAGAAGTCGGAATACTTAACATTGGATGACCGACCGGTCGAATCTGCCTCCAGCGAAGATCCATCACAAATTGTAATACTTGATGACTCAAAGCAACCGGACTCAAGAACGGGGACACAACTTGATTCTTTTGTCCAGGCTAAGCTGAAGCCGTTGAAGGCAGCCGAAATCTTTGATATAGGCGCCAAGGCTACTCAACATGTCCTTTCGTCAGCTTCACCTCTGTCAACTTTACGGCAGTTGACTGAAGATTTCCCCCTAATTGTACACACGCTTGCGAATGAATGGGTACCTGGAAGAATCTCTAGAGAGCTACGACTGGAGCTCAAGGAAAATGTGGCCGATGGTATCCCCCCGGGCCAGTCTGTAGTCTGGATGAACGGACTTCAACTCTCGTCTCTTGTATCTTTGGAAAACCTGAACTTCTTCAAGCTCGTCGAAATCATGCGCAATGAACGTCGTTGGATTACTTCTTTATCATCTTTAGGTATCAACGCACTTCAAGCACGAAAACTGATCGTCGATGAGAAATTAAATTCAGCTATGAACCCAGAAGCTTCAACTGTCTCGGGCATCGGCGAGATAGATGCTAGCTCTTTGGGCGCCAGATTCGATGCTAGTGACCGACAAGAAGGTGGTGGAGCTATCATTTGGTTTAATGATCTGGAAAAGGATGATAGATATTCCATGTGGCCGAGTACCTTACGAGCAGTCAGCATTCCTTTCAAATCATCTCATTTACTTACCAACCTCTGAAATTGTTCCCCCCACCCCTCCCCTTTTTTTGTTTAGATTCTTCGTCCTACATTCCCCGGTCAATTGCACCCCATCGGTCGGAATATAATCAACGTTGTCTTAGGCCTTGATCTTACCCGGAGTCAAAATCTCCACAATCTTGGCCACGTGATCGAAGTTTTCATTTCTCGTAGCTTGCCTATCCGATGGGGCGTCGTCCCAATCCCTACAAAGGACCCGTCACAAGGAGGTTGGTCAATACTAAATTTTCGCCTGCAAACATTTCTTTTTCTTCTTCTTTATAACGTGTTTGCTTTTTGTTTCGTAGCAAAAATGTCGAGATGCTTTTGGAAACTGATCGAGGCTTTGGGGCCAATCGAAACCCTTAGATTTATCAAAGAGGTACATGTAAAATTTTGAAATTTTATCCGCTCGTGGGCCCTACTGTGCGACTGATTAAGAACGCTCTTTTCTGTCTGTAACATTTCCTTTGAATTCAGATAACACAAGATTTAGAGCCCGATGCAGGAATGATCGACATTGATAGTTTTATCACAAAGGCCAACGAACGCGTCTCGACCGACCATAAATCACCAGAAGATGATTCATCTCAGGAAGAGAGGTTTAACATCTGGCTAAACAAGTCTCAACTTTATTCTTCAAGATTATCGCTGTGTTCAAATGACCACAGTCTTCCAGCCTGTATGATGATCAACGGGCGTTTTTTCCCCATGGAAGAGGTAAGTTGACTCTCTAACAAGGCTTGCGCGTACAAAGCTTGATAGTTTTTTGCATCCCAACTCATGCAGAACTATCGAAGCCATTTACAAGAGACGGCAACACTTCATACGGGCTTTATACAGCATCAAGTGTATTTTAACTTGTTGAAGGATGATGCCAATGTAGCGGATTACCTCTACGATCTTCCGTTCGTCCATCGGGCCCGTAACGACCTAGTGTTCCCCTCTGAAGCCAGGCCATTGCAATTCGTCAACCTTGCCGAGGCTCTTCAATCCACCGACGCCCTTGCGGCTGATGTCTTCTTCCAAAATCAAGGTTTGTCATCTCTTCCCAACTTCTATGAGGTCTTGTTCTCCTGTTACCTAAAAAAAACTTGTTATCTCATCGATTATTGTAGCCATACCCGCGAGCATTGATGAACCGCGCCCCATCGCATCCTTGTGGATGGTTGGAAACCTAGATTCCGATGTTGGGATGTCTGCCGTTGCAGCCGCATTAGGCTTGCTGGTGTGTATCTTTTCCCGACATGCCGGAAGATTCGAGGGTTTTTTTTTCTTTGCCTAACATCACATTTGATCAACAGATGAAACCGTTTCCCGAAGTTTCTGTTCAAGTGTCCTTTGTCCATGTCCCTTCTGAGGAATCCCAAACTCTTACTCCTACTATTCCTACGGAGATATCGAGCGGTTTAGCTGCACATATCACTGCATCTGGCGACGAAAAGATAACCGTCCAGGATTTGTTAGACAAGCTAAGTCATCATGGTCATCAAGTCATACTCGATGATCAAAGCAAGTCTTCCGTGGCCGACCATAACCTCGAGTTAGTCTTAAAGAAAACTCAGACGAAACCGACGGATAGCGCCATCATCAAAAACGGCGCATGGGTCGGCGCGCAGGAGTTTGCAAGGGCCATTGGCGTCCAAAGTGATGCTATCGGAATCATCATCAACGGCCGTGTATGATTGCCCTGTTTGCGTTATGCCCCTCTGGATTTGCTGACTCATCAGTACCACTTGTTTTTTTTCCAGTTTTTGAAAGTCACATATGGTACAAAGTTACTCAGTGAAGATCTGGTGCTGCTTGTTGAGTATGAAACTGAGCAGCGGATCAAGCCGTTGATGGAAGCCTTGAAAAATCTTGACGAGTCAGTTTTACCTTGTACTACCTATGTATGTATAGAACACAAACTTTGGATCAGCTGTCAATTTTTTTACGCTAATCCTTTAGATTTGACTTGGGCCAATATTATTCAAATCTTCCGTTGATCATGTCTACGGTCGGATTTGTCTTAGTGGGCTCAAACGACGACTCGACTTCTACAGGTGAGACCCGCGCGAATACGCATCTCTCTCGGAACGGTCGCTATTCGTAAGTGGTAAACTATACATATGTAAATAAATGAATAAAAAAGAAACCGGTTATTTTGTCTCAATGAATCGTCTCGTGTATGTGGGTTTGTCAGATCCTATCAACACGGTGATGAAGCAAAAGCGTTATTCAATTTTAGTGTGATCCTGAATCCCGCTAGTGAAGCTGCTCAGCGTTGGTCAGCGCTGTTGGAGGTATGTTTTATCCTTAATCATCTACTATGTTTAAGCAAGCAGATAATTAAGACTGTTTAACTTGTTTTAATTTGTTTTTGTAGACTTTATCTCATCGTTCAGATGTTGCGATCAAAATTTGGTTTAATCCCTCTTTAGAGATCAACGAGCTACCGATCAAACGTTTTTTCAGAACGGCCATCTCGAATTCTCTAGAGTTTGACAAAAATGGGTAGGTAGAGTTGTGGTTTTAATTTAAAATTGACCGTCGTTCTTACCTCGCTCGTATCCACATCTTTTTCTTCGACACCCCCCAAATAGACGAGGCATTCCAGCACTTGTCAGCTTCCATGGCATCCCAACAGAAACGCTGTTTACATTAGCAATAGATACCCCACCGGCCTGGCTCGCTCTTCCCCATGATTCAATCCATGACCTCGATAACATCATGCTTTCCGAGCTCCCACCTGCCCACAGCTCGCAGGGAGTCGAAGCCATCTTCCAACTGGAACATATTATCTTGGCGGGACATGCTCGTGAGGTGCCAAGTGATGTACCCCCGAGAGGATTGCAAATAGTCTTATCAGACCTCCTCAGAAATCAGGAGGTTGACACGATTATCATGGCTAATGTCAGTGGACAACGAATGGCCCATTTTCTCTGTCTTCTTTATTGAGATTAGACACCAGTTGAATTGGATTGATGTTTTGTGGTTCTCAGTTAGGTTACTTCCAATTCAAATCTGCGCCGGGATTACATCGGCTGTCAATTCGTCCAGGAAGAAGTCTGGAATTATATCAGTTCGAAAAGACTGATTCGGTTGACAGAAATGATGAACCTTATCAGTTCTTATCCTTGACTACTTTTAACGGCTTGACCATCTATCCTCGAGTTCGCAAGCGTCCTGAGAAAATTGGTGAAAATCTCATCCAACCCCTTTCGACCTCTTCCACTTCTTCTAAAAAAGGCCCGGCTGGCGAATTTTCTAAGCTCATGGGGCAGGTCAAAGATTTGTAAGTCTTGTTTGCCCTCGGCAGGCTCGTCATCTCGTGTATTCAAAGACCTTAACCCTCTCCCCCGCGCGCCTTTTATTTTCTTCTACGTCGTAGAGCGACTGGAATGCTCAGGAACCATGGCCTCGATCTCGCCACCGACAATTCGCGATCGGTCATCAATGTGTTTACTGTTGCCTCGGGACTGTTGTACGAGGTAGGTAACGCTCGATCCGTATCCAGTTCTTCTTAACATGAGCTAACTCTGAAGACGGTTATCTATCACCAGCGTATGGCCTATCTGATGTGTGTCAGTGTAATGCGACACACCCAGACACCGGTGAAATGTAAATCTAACTCTCCTATGGTGTTCCCCTCTTACTAAAAACAGAGCTGATCTTGGATGATCTTTCGTAGTTTGGTTCATTTCGAACTTCCTCTCACCCTCCTTCAAGAGATTCATTCCTCATCTCGCCCGAGAATATCGCTTTGATTATCAATTGGTCACTTATCGTTGGCCATCTTGGTTACGCGCTCAAAAAGAAAAACAGAGGGTTATATGGGGGTGTGTCTCTAGAATTCTCTTCAGATCAAAATTTTCAATGCAAAAGAAGAAAAAAAATTGACTCAATAACTCATCGTCGTCTTCTTTTTTTTTTTTTTGAAAGATATAAAATTCTTTTCTTGGACGTCCTGTTCCCTTTAGAGGTCGATCGAGTCATCTTTGTGGACTCCGATCAGGTCTTTGGATCTTATATTTTCATCCAAACCATACAGTTGAACTAATCCCCCCCCCCTTCCAGATCGTCCGGACTGATTTGAAGGCCTTGGTCGATCTTGATCTGGGAGGAGCTCCCTATGCATATGCACCAATGTGTAATGACAGGAATGAGACCAAGGTATTTCAGTTTCCCCTTTTCTAGACTTTTCTTCTTTTAATCTTTGTAATGGTCGACTGACTTGGGTGTATCTTATCAGGGATTTCGATTTTGGGACACTGGATACTGGAAAGAAAGTCTTCAAGGTCGACCATACCACATCAGGTATCATCCAATCCATCTTTTATCGATTTCCGTATTATCATATCCGATAAAGAAAACATGCTGATCGATCTTTCTTGGACCCTCGTTTCAAAGCGCTCTATATGTCGTTGACTTGAGGGTCTTTAGAACCGTGGCCGCTGGCGATCAACTTCGTCAACATTATCAAGCCCTTTCTGCTGACCCTGGAAGCTTGGCTAATCTCGACCAAGACCTTCCCAACAATATGCAAGCCATCTTACCAATCGTTAGTTGTTTTTTTCTCTCTCTCTTTTTTTTGTTGAAGAATAGGAAACAGTATAAGAAAGCTTGGCTCATCTATCATCAATTTTCAACCCCAGTTCACCTTGGATCAAAGTTGGCTATGGTGTGAGACGTGGTGCTCGGACGAAGGATTGAAAACGGCCAAGACGATAGGTAGAGTGCCGAAGATGCATTGACGGCAAACAAATGATGAGGAGAAATCGAAGCTGATGAATCGTGCGATTTTTTGTGTATTACAGATCTATGCAATAACCCATTGACGCATGAGCCGAAGCTGAAACGGGCCCGTAGACTGATCCCGGAATGGGACGTCTATGATCAAGAAGTCGCTGCTCTCGCCGCCAGGATCAAGAATAATAGTCCAGACGATGACGACATCGCTTCTAAAATTACCGTCCAAGCTGGCCTCAAAACCGACGATGATGATCCCTCATCCATTGCTCCTTCTCAGAATATCCTCCCAACTAACTCTTCTCTCCTCTCTGAAAACGATCTTGAAAATCCTTCCGTTGGACATGATAATGGTATCAATAGGGATGAACTCTGATTTCATTCAAATCTGTTTATATCTTCTCTTCTCCCTCTCTTCCAATCACCCTCTTTTGCCTCCATTGCCCTTCCTCTCTCTCTCTGTTTTTTCTTTCCTTGCAGTCGGTCCTTTTTGTTTTTGTTACATACATAAAGAAATCAAGGGTTTTGCTTTTCTTCATATTCATCTTTGAGTAAGCAAAACGAGGAAGGGGTAGGAGTACAGAACATGAAAGTATTATAAACCTTGAAAAAAGCTGTATATACATATACATATATATATATATGGGCTTGTTGAATTGTCATCTCTAAGTACTTACTTACATCTCATCCAAAGCCCAGCTAAACATCCAAATCCAAATCCAAAGTCCAGTTAAACATGAGAGTGCTGGAAATTTGGTGCATGGCTTTTGCCTGAACCTACATAGAGTGCTTGACCTACCACCCGAGCGGGTCTGGGCTCATATTGATGGTAGGTGGCAAAAAATTCTGATGTTGCAATACATGCCGGGTTTTATATTGAAAAAACAACTTGAAAACAGCAACTATCTCGAAGCAATTCTGCCCCTTTTCTGATAACCCTTGAACCACAGCCAACATTTTAGGACAATGTAATTAGAAATCTAGATTTGGCCCCGACAAATAAAATCTCAATTTTTACTCCCAACTTATTCCCTTTCCCGGGTCCCAATCACCTGAAATTTGAGCCCACCAAACAAAATACCAATTATTCAGATAACTTTCTAGCACAGTGTGAGCCTGTACCTCTAAAGTGGTAACAGAACACAAGCAAATAAGGGTAGGCACTCAATAGAATTTCTATATAGAAGATATAAGAAAAACAATTGAGGGAGATAGGAAGGAAAAAAGGGAAAAAATAACAATAATGGAAAAAAAGGACATAGAACTATAATTTGTTTTTGTAGTTATTAATTTTTTATTAGACAGTCTTACTCTCTTAAGTGATAAGATGGCTGTTGAGATAGCAGTGTGTTAAAATTGCCTCCTCTAGATAAGTATCAAGAGGGACTGATGCAGAATATGGCTGACACCAGCTCTATTTTTTAAGTCTAAGACTAAGGTTGTTTAAGGAGAAATGTCAGCTATGTGTATGAAACACTGGCTTAATTTCTATAAATAAGCCAGGTACTGTCACTGTGCTGAAAGGTTATCTGAATAAATATGTATTTTATTCTCTCTATAGTGTCCAAACTATGCACAGAGGATAACCAGAAACTCCTTATAATTGTAGATTTGATATACAAACCAATCAATTGGAGAAGACCAATATTTAACCATGTAGGTTTGGCTATTCTTTGTCTTTTTGGGTAAGATATAGCAATAAAAATTGCTACTAAGCAGCTGACAAGCACTTGAGCTGATTGGCTACTGTCAGAGGTGGTAGTCTTGCAGCAACTGCTTTATAATGAATAGATCAAGGCCAAGGATGGGGAATTCTAAGGTAACTTGAGACTAATTCCAGCAATAAAAGGTTGGGTTGGATAAAAGGGAATACACTACTCTAATAGTAGGAGGAGAATATTCAGGGTACTTACTAAGGTGGTACTGGGTGAATATGCTGAGGAACCAATCTTAGGCCAGGAAATGGCCTCCTTTTATATTCTAGAGGTCTTCAGGGGAAGGTTCTAGAATGTTGTTGTATATTCTGCTCTAATGTATTACAATTCAAATGCACTATGATGCAATTTGAATTGTATTGAATTGAGCACAGTATTTTCTATGTCCCCATGACCTCATGACATGTATGTATAACCAATCACATCATGGGCCAGTTCATTTAATAGAACAATACTGGGAAATTACCATGCACTTAGGTAATTTCTTTCTTATTAGCATACTTTTATTATTCTTATATTTATGCAAATAAGCTTATTGTCTCTCAGCTTTTATGACAATACTTTCTAATCCATAATTTATACTTTTTATTCCCTTTTTCTTAAAGTATCTTTATTGTATGATAAGGTAGTAGAAGGAGTAGGAATTTAGTGGTGGTTTGAGTGAGCTACCCCACTTAATTTTACATTTTGAGTTTATTGATATAATAATATTTCATAATATGTTATTATTTACATTAGTAATACATTATTTTTATTGTATTTTATAGTTTAGTCAGTTCTTAGGATAGGAGTATCTCTAGGGCTGACAATATCAACAATTAATATGAATGTTCTCATAGGACCTCAAATTCAAATTTCAACTCGAATTCAACCATTCATAGGTTCTAAGAATTATAAATTAATTATTCATAGATCCTAGTCATTAAAGTTATGTTTATAAAACCTTTTTTGTTTTTTAATTTATGTAACCTTTATCTGGTCAGTAAATCTGTCTTGATTGTCAACAAGATCAGGAAAAGGAAAGAAAAAATAAATAAAGGAAATCAATCAAACAACGCTGAATATTCTTTGTTTTACTTTTTATTTTTTATTTCTCTTTTCTAATTATTTAAATATAATTGGTTATTGTTTACGGTTTAAATCCATTATTCATTTGGATTTGTAGATGGAGATATTATAACGTTTGAGATATTCTCTTTCGCAGCTTCCCATTGTTCCAAGTTCTACAACCATCCACGGAGCCACATTCATACCCAAAAAGAGAAGAAGAAAATGATTAACTTCCAATTTGTTCATTTGAAATTACAATCCGACGAAAAAAAGAAAAAAAACTCAGGGAACGAACCTTTTTGGAGATCTCAATATGTAAACGAGCAAATGCTAAACACATTTCCTTAAGATCGGCGACTTTTTGTCGTTGGAATCTATCCAAATCAGCCTGGATAGTTTGTGAGCAATACCTAAGATCAGCAGCGGCCGCTCGAAGTCCTTCTTCAAGCTGAAACGACATTAGTACCATGTTTTTATACACAAACAAGTGGGTATGAAAACAGAGTCAGTGAGAAGAATAGAAATGAAGAAGAAGAATAGGTCTGACATTAGAAATATAGTCTTTATTTTTTCCAATACTATTTCTGCGAGTGCTTTCAGGGTCGACATCAGTGATACCATTAAGAGAGTGACGAAGAGCGCCAAGGAAACCAGTGGAAGCAGGTTTACGAATGGGAGTAATGAGAGCAGGGCCAGATGACCCGATGAGGTGAGAGGTAGCCGAGTTAGGTTCGGGGCTATCGGAGGATTCCTTAGTAGATCGTTCAAGGTCGAGTTGGCGGACCCGGCTGAGAGCGCTTTCAAGCCTCTGCGCTTCGCTCTCGCTACGCTCTAGATCCTCGAGCACTAGTCGCTTGGTATCCAGTATATCTCGGGCCATCTCAAACTGGGCTTGCTTCATATGGCGGAAACGCAATAGATGTTTGATCACATTTGAAAATTGTGCGTATTCATGCAGTGGCTCTGTAAACTGACATTCCCAATCTTGGAGCTAAGGATAGTAAGCCAAATGAAATCACTGAATCAGCCGGTTTCAAACACAAGAAGGGAAAGATAGTAGTAGGATTCATTTGAAGCGAAAATGGTGTACCATGGCGTTTGTAGAAACATAGGTGGCATCTATAGCTTGTCCTGTTCTTTCGATGGCTGTGCTGGTAGCCTCGGCCGTCTCCTGAGTACTAAGCTGACCATCACCAACGACGCTTCCTTCGACGAGAGCAAATCCATTTAGGACTCCGCCGAGTTCGGCCTGATCGACGGCATAATCTTGCCAACGTTTCATGAGGCGACGGTTAATTTTCTCGAGACTATTAGTAAGATGAGAGGAGAACTTTTGTGTGAAAACCTCGGAATCTTGGAAGCGTTGGTCGGGATCTTGGAGAGGCACTGAGGAGGAGGATGGGATGGGGAGATGCGAGAAGAGGGCCTGGAGGTCAGGATCAGAGGGGTTATGAGCTGGTGCCTTGAGTGGATTCTTCGGTAGATTCGTCAGTGGTGACTGCTGGAGTACTTCAGACCACGAAACGTCCTGGGCTAAGAACTGCCACAGGACTCTCTCGCGTCCCAAGACAGGGTGTCGAATCAGTCGGTTGAGGACACAGCCAGCATCCGTTTACGACGAGCAACGGTCACCGGATCTTCTTTTGTCTTGGCCATTGAGCTCGGATGAAAGGCGTAATCGCCTAGTGACTACGAAACAATAAGTTATCGTGTTGATTTATCTCTTTAAGCATTGACTCTCTACAAAGTGATTTGTTGGGGAGTTAAGTTGGACAATAAGAATGGAAAAATCAATCTGACTTGTTTGTCCGGGATGGGGGGAACGATTAAGACTGGATATAGCGCTACAAGGGACGATCGAAGAGACTCAAATTCCGAGTACCTATGCCTAGCTGTTCCGCGCTGCGAAGGTGATATGATTGATGCGCGTGAGAGGTGTTTTCAGTCAGTGCCTGAGAAAGAGGATATACTGGGGAAAAACAAAGAGGGGAGGAGAGTTGTGCGCGGACGCAGAAGAGGTAGATTTCAAGGACTGACACTACTTTGAATAACATAGGCAATGTACGAAGAAGCTCCTCCCTCGGTGGTTTTGATGGCGTCCGTGACCTGATTTTTTTGGTGGGTGTTAGTCAGCGTCTGATGAGATACAATCCGATCAAGCTGACCCTAATCTCTTCAACATCTTTAAGATCTCTCAGGGTTGGTCGACCACCGCGGCCAGGAGTGGTGACAGCAGCGATGGGAGGGATGGGGGATTTAGAGATGTTGATCGACGATGAGGGGGAGAGTTGATTGGGGCGATGTTCGACTTGGTAGGCATGAACAAAGTGGGTAGTTGGGCTTGATGAGGTTGGTTGGAGTGAGCCTTTCCGGGTCGGCGAGCTGCTACTAGGACCCGCCTCGTTGGTAGGCGATGGTTCTCGGGGAGAAGATGGATTGTTGTTGATCAACTGACTTGACTCAGGATAGATCGTTTCCTTGAATGGATCAATATCGAAGTCGGTTGCGCTGGCCATCTTGTTAAGCCAACAATATTAAGGAACGAATTTGACTGAGCCTCCTTCAGAAGAAACACCAATGGTGAGCTTGGAGATCTATGATTCGATGTTGGTGGTTATGTTTAGCCAGTTTTCGAACGGAGCTGGATAGTCGAGACAGTCGAGAGGGGAGATGTATCCGAGTGGAGAGACGTATCCGGCAGAAGGAGATGGCCGTTGGACTTGAAATGTCGAAGGGAAGTTGATGATGTCAAACCATGCGGGATGGGGGGTCCCACAGAGGGCTACGGATCTACAAGGATGATTAGGCCCTCTATGCCAAGCATCAAATGACTTGAAGAAAAGGAACAAAACAACTATTCTCAGATAATGACATGAATAAGAAACAAAAACAAATTTAATGAGTTTGATATTGATTTCAAATTCCCCCTCCACTGATTGTGCCAACCTCATTAGATTCTCATCTCATTGGTATACAAAACCCAGTCTAAGCTGAAGACTTTTAAGTGTAAACTACTGAGGAAAATGAGTATACAAATGTCTTGTTCTGTCTAATTTGATTATTTCATATTTAAAATTCTGTACCATGAGAATGCTTGGTTTACTTGCAATGGCATGATGGGCACTTCTCCACACCTTTGAGTTGTGTTTTTATGGCGCCTGATTAAAGGCATCTTTTTCCAATTGAATCAACCTGTCAGACCAGCTTTTTGTCTTCAAAAGCAACTTGAGAGAGTCAATTGGATCCAAGCCGCCTTGCAAATGTCTTGCTGAGCCAGGTTGTTGCCATGGTGGATTTAGACCTGCCTTGAAGACAACTTGCAAGGGAGTTCAAGTTGGCTACAAGCTGACTTTCAAGATGCACCAAGCATGTTGTTGTCAGGGCGGCTTGAAAATAACATCCTGCCTGGCTTAGAAGGGCAGCTGGGACTGGTTTCTGATGAAACCTTGATGGCTCATGATCACCACCCAGTTGGGTTGCAGCTAGCATTGCTTATAGGATAAAAAATAAATACAATAATGATTTGAATCACAAGTCACGCAGGTAAAACTAAGGAGATAGGGGAGATAAGAGAAATAGGAAGTAAGGAGAGAAGAAAAGAAAAGGGGTAGATAAAAGGTCAATAGAGGGAAATGGAGGGGATGGACACAGAGGGAAAGGGAGGGGATGGACACAGGGTTAGGGTGCATGTGCCCCTTGCTGACATTCAAACCTGGGTAGTAAGATTCTACCGTGTGACCGCATGGCCACAGCCTCATCACTGGGGAGTTTTCTCCTCCTCCTCCTCAGTCCAGTCATTGATGATAGAGGTGTCATCCCAAAGGTAAGCTTCCTGCTTGAGAAGGAGGGTGACCCAACACCATGTTATGAGCCCTAGAGTGGTGAAGATGCACCACCAATTTTTTATTGATTTCTCCCAGGCTCCAGGGACCTTGGCGGCGGGGTTAGCAATCCTTTTGAGAGCCGGGCAACATTCATCATACCCCTAAGGTAGGCCAGTTGGCACCAGCGTGCTTGGGTGATACAAAGGTCCACTTGGATTTTGGCGGGGGTTAGGTCCTTAAACAACAAGTCCATTGCACTGTAGGCATCCAAGAGGAATTTGTCCAACTTGGGCATGGGTGTTGGTGAGGTGCCACTGACAAAGCCAATGAAGAGGAGATTGGAGAAGAGATTCTTCTTGACCTTGAGTATGGTGGCAATGTGTCAATTGAGCGTGGGGTTTTATACAGGTCTTGATTGTAGTTTATTGGGTATGTTTTGTGGCCGTAAAGGCCAGGCGGGTCGGTCAATGATACCTTGATGAGGATGGTTGTCATTGTGTTA
>RDRW01000462.1:0-35017 GCA_007896445.1 Puccinia hordei
CTCGTTGACGTGTGTTACGAAACGGTTCACTAGGAATGAGGGTGAAGTGTCCAGGGTGACAGGGTTGGGTGCACGTGTTACTCTGGTTGGAGGGTTAGGTGGATGTTGGATGTGGTGGGGGCTGATGGGGGAAGTCTTTGGAGTTGCCAATTTGGTTAGAATCGCATTTGTTTGTGTGCTCTTGTTCTTCCTCTGGTTCTTCAGATGTGGCCGAGGCATTGGAGGTAGATGAGATAGAGCTGAGGGATGAGGACCAATATATTCACTCACGCCGGGTGTGATTTCCTGGAGCTTTTGTCAGTGGGGACTTGAGGGTCTGGGCGGTGTTTCTTTGCTTGATGTCGAGGCGAAGTTGGTTGGTCTCATCGTTCACTCGAGGTGACGGACTGAGATTTCGAACGGTTCTGGGTTTTCTTTTTTCTACGCTTTGACGTGGTATGTTTTGAGGTGACAGCCTGTCCTGTTCTGAGATGGGAAGAGGTATCTTTCGGGGATGTGGAAGGCAATTCGGATGGGTCGGAGGGGTCTCCAAGAGGAACAGGTCCATGGTCTTGGTTGGTAGGGTCTGGGTTATCTGCAGAGCCAGGAATCGTGGGGGCTGGGTCTTGTTCAAGAGAAGGTGATTGGCCAGACTCATGTTGAGTGGATTTAGCAGAAGTGCTGCAAATGTGTGAGGTGATGGAGCGGACTGGCGGATGGTTTGACTTCTTGGATTTGTATGATCGGTGAGCACTTGATGTAGTGGAGGAGCGGGTTATGGTGGGTCGGGAAGCTGGCTTGACTGAAAGACATTCATCGCCTGGAAGGGCCTTATTTTCCTCATAATCTGAATGAAGATACTCAGTTATTTGAACCAGGAAATGTGAATAAAGAGCTGAATTACCTTTGCAGATGGTGTCAAGACGAGATATGATACCTTCAACATCTTGACGAATTGACTTGGGGATTCGTAATTCAGAGCAGGTTTTGGCAAATTCTTGGATCTTTCCGACATTGTTCAAGAATTCTTCTTCACTGATCTCTTGAACTTCAGACCCAAGGAGTGGCTCGCCAGGGGGGATTGTTGGTTCCAAGGCTTGGAATGTTGGTGGTGGTTGGTTTGAATTGGGAGATGGGAAAGACATTTTGTACAAATGCGGATCTGATAAGAAGTTGGGTGGTAAAATAATTGCAAGTTTATGGGGTGAGAATCTGGATCACACTGGGAATTTGAGTAAGATCAACTGACCAGGTGGTGGGGTGGATTCAAGATTAGGGGCAGAGCCACTTGGCAATGCTGGTGTGCCTTGGTCAACTACAGGGGCTGCCTCACTATAAGATGTGTCTGACATGTTATTTTGTACGGTGGGGAGGAGGAATGTTAAGGATTTGTACTTGTTCTGAGGAATATAATAAATAGTGAGTTGAGTATATCTAGAGATGATTGATAGAATGAGGAAGGGGGGAATGAGAAGCGTACCAGAAGTGGTTCCTTAAGAACCATCAAGCAATGAAAACTCCAACATGAAAGGGCATGATCCCGTGGGAATCTGTTAGATTTCCTTGGGGATATATCCCTTTATGACATAATCAGGAGATATTCTTTGATTGAGGATTTTCCATCAAAGGAGGAAGTTTGTTTGTTAGTGCTTGGCACATGCCAAACATATGTCAGCAAAAGAAAAACGTTCAGAGTGGAGTGAATTACAAAATTGGTAGATCCCATATGGGGAATTGACCATGCACAAAGGGACGATCTACCAATTGAAGTGTATTTGGACATCAGTCAGCAATACTCATTGGGGATTTTCCATGAGCAGCCTATTCAGGAGGGATTAACAAAAAATGGTGGAATGTCTAATTGGGTGAGATGTTTGGATGTGTTAGAATTCAAACAAAGTTAGAGCACGGCAACTTGATGATGTTGCTGTGTGGGTGGTCCATCATGCAACTAATTTGCACATTGCATGTGGTTGCATAAGATATGTGCATGCAGATGAACACGCCATGCAAAACAACCGTGTGGTTAGGTTTAATGTTCACCTCAAGCCTTGGATAATATTATGCCAGCGCTAGTTAAGTTATAGTTAAGATTCTGGGGTGTCGTCCTCGTGATTAAGCCCGGCGGGCTTAATAATGGGCAGAACAGGTCAGGAACACTCGGTGAAACTATGGTAATTATTAAGCCCGGCGGGCTTAATTTCCACCAGACAAGCCCTGGGGACTTACGAGAGAAAAGGCAAGTGTGATTTGGGTCCCTCATAAAATCATCAGACATAGCTAGTGTTCTGGCTTCAATTCCAACAGTTATGGATTACGGATCAATAGTTCATCTCATGGATCAAATGATGTTGAAGACTTCTAACCAAGGGTGCAATTCTGACAAGATCGGCATAGTCTGAAAGATAATCCATAGCTCCAGGAGCCACCATAACATTGATATCTGCTCGCTAGTCAATAATTATTTCGTTATTCTTTTGCTGCAACAAGTGATGATCAGAATATGCAACCTTGTAATTTATGAAGTATTTGGGGGCATACCTTCTTGCTGCCCTCACAACTGCTTGTGGCTTCCTTGGGGGTTTTTTCCCGGCTGAAGCGATTCCCCTTTCCAGGGCTAGATTCTGGGGAGGGCGTATCATTCCAGGGTCTTGCAACTGGCTCTGCAATAGACATCACAAGATATATCAGCAGGTGCAAAATGTGGATAAACTGATGATGCTTTACCTTTACCCAATGCAATGCGTCTTTCGGTCCACAATTCCATGACTTGTGGTACCTCCAACATGGGGATCCCCAAGACCTTCGCTTCTTCATCAGTGGTGGCCTGCATGCGCTTTGCCTCGAACCAGTTGCCAGCATCGACCATTCGTTGATAATACGGACTTTCAGGACCAATTCGGAAAAAGAGGGTATGAGGATCTGAGGAAGGATCGGAAGGCTCCCAGCGTGCAACAGCAAGACACATAGTACGACGTCTATCGTCAAGCCACTCAAAATGACGTTCAATCTCATCTTCTTTCTGGGTATATTTGGCCGATAGGCTAAGGGATTTATTTTGACTAGGACTCGACATGGTGTTTGAAATGTATGTAAGGTCTAATCTAAGGATGATCTAAGGGTAAGAGCAGGAACACCAACAGAGGAAGATATTTATATGTCAACAGGTCCAAAAACATTCATACAAGCTACCATGGACAAGAGGGCCGTTACTGGTGGAATGTTACCAGATAATTGATATTGGCTTGGTTCATTTCTATTTGGCAAATTGCATTTAATTTATTTGCCAAATATCTGCTGAATCATCATCTGCCTTTGTTGTACAATAATTCTTGGGTCGAGACATGAATGTAATACTGGAGATGTCAGCAGAGCATGGACTCAGCAATTAATCTCAGCATGACAGCTTGTGTTATTTGAATTATGTAAGGTGTCTCCTCATTAAACAAGACAAAACAATTTTGACCTGTATGCTTGGGGAGAGCTTCCGGTCACATGAAGGATTTACACTAGGCCTGAGGGAGGTGACTCTTGTCACAGCATAGGCACTGATGTGCTCTGGACACCACAAAAAATGGAATCAACAAGACATGCAGGATTATATCTTTGCAGATCTAACGCAATTGTGGGTTTAGGTATGTGTACACCAGGCATGTCCCTCCCCTGTATCGCTTGTGTATCCATGTCATTAGGAACAGATACGTGATGGATACCAAGTGGGAACAGAGTGGGTGAGGACAAAGGCCTTCTGTTTGTTGAATCATATCACTTCCAGTTTTTGTACATTCCAATTGAATCTGACAATCAATGAGTAAATGTATTTCAAAGGGTTGTGTGTGTAAAATCCCCCCACTTGGGCTCACACACAACCGTCACCACTCAAGCCTCACAGTTTTGATGATGCACCACAAGACATATCTTCCAGGGGACTCTGCATAAGATTCCATTTTCCACATCAAGGATTCAACTATTTTACGGGTCAATATTCCAGATGCTCATGTATTTGGACAAACCAATCAGAAGTGGGGCATATTTTGAGTGATTTAATGTATCATCTTAGCTTGGAAACTTCCTCGAATCAGCAAAGGAAAGATGACATTGTATTATATGCCGAGGTGGTGACATTGCTTGTGGGGATTGGTTGGTAAATCAAACTCAACAATATGAGTTGACCCCTACCCATCAAAGACCCAGTAAATTCAAGCACAGAGCATCTCAAAATACGACAAATCCATGATTTTTCCAATCAACAGATTACGTGTGTTGGCTGAAGGATCCCAATCAAATTCTGGCTGTGTTGTTTTGAATGTCATATGACATATGTGGAAAGATTCGTCTGTTTGATCCACCTCTCATGTATTCCATTATATTGTGACATGCAAGCACCCTTGTTTGTGCAAATCACGTTAGCTCACATACGTCTCACCTGTTTATTGCAAGTCATCCGCTCAACTGCCCTCTGAAAAGTTAGCTGCTCGAGAGGTAGTTCCAGTGTCAGCTCTCTCTATTTGCAGATACACCCACCTCCAAGCTCCCATTATAAAAACCACTCAAAGTTTCTTGATTCAATCCTCCTCTCATCCTCCATTCAAACCGCCAAGTATCAACCTTACAATACGTTATAATCAGTGTACTTAAATGACTACCATATCCTATTTATACCAAGTTCGGCAGAGAGTTGACTTTCTCCGTGAAGCCGTTTCATCATTTGAAGCACTGGCTGTATCAATTGAGCCTGAGGATCTTGAAGGCCAAGGTCCTGTTGAAACGCCGGCTATGATACATTGTCAACATGCCACTCGTTTAGAAGCAGCACAGGATGCCCTATCCCAACTTGCCATGGAACTCTGCATCCCCTCTCACATGGTCCCTGATGGCTTGGCAATTTGGAATCTACGCCGAATGCGCTTGGGTAGAGGTACTTGATCAGTCATATTTTATCAAAGGCCTACATTTGTTTATTGATGTGTGTATTTTCAGATCCCATACAAATCCATGGTTGGAAAACGGAACATGAGCGCAGGTTACTAAGGAGCACTTTCAACCATCGGGGCCATTGATACACAGATGCTAGGGATCATGTGCTGAATACTACTAATCAAATGTAAGCTATTGTCCCCAAGATACTTACAGTTACTGACAGAATTGATCCTCAACCTTCACTAACAATGTATTGAATTGTCCATGCAGGTTTGGAGAGTTTTTTCAATAACTGCCACTCCAATCAATCTGCAAAACGTTTGTGCTATGAGTTGTGGATTGCTTTGTTGGGGTTTTCTCAACTGGCCATGTCACCTTTGCTTAATGTTTCATCTCTCCATGTTATAGTGCTTCATCCTGAAATCTTGCCCAGTTCCATCAGAAGAGGAATACATGTGGTTTCCATCTTTACACACTACCTATTTCTTGCAACTTTCACACTCTTGTTGGTGTGGTCTCTGTCCAAGTCTCAGTGCCAATGCGTCAATGTGAGTTTAGTTGGCCAAGGATATCCAATTCAAATGTGATATCTGTTGTGAAACTCTGTAATTTCTTCTCTTCATTGGCATTTTTCCCGTTGAATGACCAGTACAAACCCCCCCCCCCCCCTTAAGGACCCAAGCCACCAGATCCAGTAGCTTTGTCCCTGCAATTATTCTGACATCGTGAAAGCCATTTCGTACCCTAGTATTCTTTTTCTATGTGCCTTGGATGTTATGAAAATTAAATCTTGTAAAAAAACTATTTGTTCAAAAGCGGTCATGCAATCACTTTTCACAATCCATGATTTGTCTTATGAGCTTACATTGAAACACATGGCTAATTTCAAGTGGTCTTCTGTTGATTACATTGTGATGCACTTGAAAATCAGTCCGTCACAGGTGACAATCAAGATCCAAACACAACAATTGTTCTTCCATTTGACTCCTACCTTTTAGATACCCTATGTTAAACAGTGAATGTTCTCCTGTCAGGGAAGCAGGATGAAAACAGACTTGAGATGTGAATCGCAATGACAAGGAATTCCCATCAAAAACCCTTCTGTTACAACTCTGGGCCCAACATAGCTTTAATCATACCCTTGTTGGTGGAGTGTAGTTTGACCTCTTGTGGCAAATTGATATGCTCTCATTTTGCCACAAGATACTCTTCATTTACCCTATGCCAACAGATCAGTTTGCATTTACCTCAACCCAGCCAACATCCCCTCTTGGAATCCAGCAATCAAGCCAAGCGGCCTTATTCCTCCCAATCATTAAGCCCGCCGGGCTTAATATGATGCCTCATAACTTGCCAGTTTCATAATCGTTCCAAAGATTTAAGCCCGCCGGGTTTAATTTTTTCTCTCTTAATTTGGAGCAGCTGAAAAACACATGATAATTTACATATCTTTCATTTCTCCATTCCAAACTTGTCCAGTCATGTCAAGAACAAGCAGTTGATCAATGAGAATAACACCGATTGTACTCCCATCTCAAGTTCCACTCCTCTTTGGCATGTGTATTTCCAGACTACTCAATTGTAAAGTCTTTGGAGTGAATTTCCTTTTAGCTAAGTAATAAAATCACTTGTGTCAGTTTTTTTCCAATCAACCAACAAAGCAAATAATCACCTACTCAACTGCCTTTGCTAGGGCCTGGCAAATTACCAATTCCCAGATCGCCAATACTTCCTCTCGGAATGCCACTTCCACCTCGTCCAATACGCATTGTCATCTGGTTTAGCATCCAGGCTTTCGCTTCCAAGCCAATTGTCGCCTGAGGGTCGAGGTGCTCTCTTTCAACTTGGGAAAGACTTTGAAGGAATGCTGCATCATAGGCATCAACTGGAAGCCTACGGGGGATTGTTGCAAGTGGCACAATTGTCTGTGGAATTACGTCAGGGCTACGGTCGACCAGCTTATGGATACTCTTCATTTCAGTAGCCGTTTTCGCCACTGTTGTCGCAATCTCATCCAGTTTGTGTGAGCATACAGTGAACACTTCACTCCTCCAAGGCAGCTGTACCCGTTTTGGTTTGGCCGGAACGGGTTGATCTTCCCAATCGGATACCGTGTCTTTGGAGAATAGGATGGCCAAAGCTGGATCGGCACGCATCTTGGTGATTGCAAGTGCTTGTCTCTTGTTTGCAATCTACAAACATCCATCTTTAAGCAACTGGCCTGGCAATTCCTGATTGTTAAAACTCATGACTTACTTTAGTTTTCATCCGACCTATTCCTGCCCTCCTCAACTTTTCCACCCTCATATTTTCCGCCAATTCACTATCCATCTGGTGAGCCCGCCGCATTTCTTTTCCTTGGCCACGAACCCATTGTTCCAAGATCAGCTCCATCGAACCAACTTCCCCCCACATCACACCTGGTTGTGACTTGGTCCAGTTATGGTAATGCTTGATAACGATTGTCGCCAAACTCCCGTTCCACGAAGATGAATTAAACGAACTGGCCTCCCACTCAAATGTCAACCGTCCAAACCCAGCCATCTGAACATCTTGCTCACACGCCTTCTTGATACTTAGTGGAACATCCAGGTCCGGGCACAAAACATCAGCAGCCGGTGTAAACGGAGGGGGTGACAGATGCTTGCGAATACGTGCAACCTCGTCCTGATACACTTTTTGAAAGACTGTTTTCGCAAGACTGTTGTGCTTCTCGGAAAAATCTTTCAAGTGAGCAATCATCTTTTTGTACCGCTTATCAGTCCAATGGTTCCAAGTTTCCCATTCCTCTTGGCTTGGGGGTGGCGGATATGCACCAATTAATTCAGGCATTCCCATCAGAAATTTGGTGAAATTCCGAATTGACCGACACAATGCCGTCGACTGATTCGGAAGGCCACGTCCCACCACAACCCTTCGAACCCGTCTGACATTCTCCTGTGATTTATCATGAGCACGTTTTTGTCTTTGAACTCTCAGGTTATAATTCAAAACGTCCTCTGGATTTTCCGGTTCACTTTTGGCATCTATGCATGTGGAGATAGGAATAATAGGGAATTAATCAATTAGCTGGAAAGAACACATCCATCAAAATCTGGTCAATCAATACCAAACACTTACCATCCTCAACAACATCATCAACATTTCCCCTCAAAAGCGCATCAAAATCCTCCTCACCCCCTTGATCACCAGATGTTCCTTCTCCAATAGCACCTTGACCTTTGCCAGCTCCTTCGACCCCATCATCACTGTCAACCATATCTTCCTCAATATCCATATTAAATCTATCCTTATTTGCTGGGTAAGTTCTCGGAAATCGGAGTTAATTGGCGTAGACACAGTATTCACTCACAAATAGCTCTCGGATTTCTTATGGAAAGATGTACTTGTAAGATAGCTATGAATTAGATATCAATGGGATGAGGGAGAAGCGATGAAGAGGATGTCATGGATCATACTGCTATTTAATCTGTGGGAAACGATGCCATCTACTGCAATGGATTCTTGCACGGCCCATCAGGCAAGTCAGTTCTACCACCCTTTTCCCTTCCCTTTGTCTAATTGTTTGGCTTCTTTATTTACCATACATAATAAATATAACCAAACAAAATGAATCTCATTCAACTAGGATTACCCACTAACTCCACATACCCTTCTTCTTGATCAGTCTTGAGGTTTGGGGTTGATCAAAATGAACATTGAAATGTCAGCATTCATCCGAGTAATTAATCTGTTTCAATATTTTGGCCCCATGCCTTTTTCAAATTCACAAATATTCCAAATACAATCAACAAATTAATTCCTGCATTTTTGATCAACACAAACAAATCATGGAAAACATACCACATTCCCCAGGCTCACTGCAGAGATCGTTTTCTTGTTCACACCAAACGTTCCCTCCTCATTCTCCAAAATAGCAATATGCCCAACGACCCTTGAATGATGGATGACCAGTTGTCTACTGAGCTTGTCTGCATACAAAAGTTTTGTATTCAACTGGGGATGGTCTTTGTACGGATTCTTCGGTTCATCCCAGCTGTTCAATGATGTAAAGGGGCGAATCAAAAACCAAACAGTATTCGTCACACCATCACTGAATAGCCGGCTTATCCGCCCAAACAGTCGCAATCCAGAATCGTAGAATTCAACGTTCGAATTACCAGGAGCCTTGCCACTGAAATTATTTTCTGGGACATACTTGCGATTGAACATCTCTACACTCTTCACCTTCACAACTGCTCTTTCCAACTTCCCATTGGCCGGCTCTTCATATCCGAATTCACTCAACTGAAATTTCCACAGATTATACACTCTCACATCAAGTATTATCTTCTCTTCTTTTTTTTCATCACCATATGAGGCAAATGGACAGACTTTTCCATGTCAATAGCATCCTGCCCTTTCAATTTTGCTTGGTTGACGTATCCATAGTATCGTGATTTCTGATTCCATGTGTTCATGATTGTTCCATGCATCTCTCCTGTTGATGTGTTAAATTAGACCTCTGATGAAGGCATGGACTCAAAACAAAGTATCAGAAATGCGACATACCAAGATGCTGGTTGTTTGGTATATTCCCCAGAATTCCATTCAGACGCTCCTGGGCCCATGCAGCAGTTGCTATGGGAGGCCCAAACCTCTCAATTACTTCGGGATAATGCTGTGTCAGATGTAAATTTGACTTGCTTGTATGATTTGGCCATCCCATTCGGAGGACTTCCCGGTATTCCTTTGTTAATTTTCTCAAGTTGATTGTATCTCTTTCATCCAGGTGGTGCTTCATGAGAATGCTTGTCATTTCAATTAATTTGATGGTCGAATCCCTCAAGACCTCCTGATGTGTCACCGTGTTTGAGCCCTCAATATATTTCTTCTGCCAAGAATTTCCGATCACCCAGTAAGGAATCATTGCCAGCGGAAAGTAGACAGTATATAGTATTAACCACTCGGATGCTTTTAGGGAACCAGATCCAGAAAGTCCAAAGTTTCGGGGAACTCGTGAAACCCAAGTTGGAATTGATGTCTGCGAAATCACGTTTTGAAGCACACGCAACTCTTCCTTTGTCAAGCCAGGCCCTCCAGTCGTAACTCCCTCATCCTCTTCTCCCAAGGTTGGTGATTTGCCATGTTGAATTCCCGTCATTTCACTCCTTCTATCAGCCTCTCCTTCCTCATCAACCTCTGACTGGCTGCCAAGTGATAAAGTACCTGCAATACTCTGTGGATGCCTGTTTGTTGCTATACTAGAACCACTTCCCAGAGACCGAGTTGACCTTCTTCCTGAAGATGTATCTACTCTTGATGAGCTGGAACGTAGTTGGTAGGGGTGGCTTGATGGACCAGCCCTGTCTTCTTGGATACTTGTTAAGCGGGAAAGATTTTTTGAATTTAAAACACGCCGCTTCCTTCCTCCCACTTCTTCATCCTCCGTGCCACTCGAGTCCCCTTCTGGTGTTTTCTTGCGCTTGGAATCCCGGAACTTCAACCCTCCAAAGATCATTTTCCCAACATCAGTATTCTTCCAGTTTATTTCATGTTCTATGGCTTTCTTCAGGAGCTTCCCTGCTCCCAGAGTATTCAAAAAACTGAGACTGTGATCTTTCAGGTCTCCCAAGAGTAACGCGTGCATAACTTCGATTCCACAGTACTCCACTGGTCGCCAGTATGGGAGGCTATTCAGAATGCTCCCTCTTGCTCCTTCTTCCGTAGCAATCTTCTTCCTCTCAGCGTATGTCTTGCACCTTTCCCATCGCCTAACTCTTTCCATGTGTGCCTCGTGCGTTTTTTTCTCAAACTTCCCCACGTCGATCTCATCAATATCTTGAAGGGTGATCTCGCAGAAAGAACAAAACTTGTCTGCTGTATGGGATGCAAATCCTGCTGTCTTGCGAATTGCTGGCAGGTCTCCAATTAGTGGAAATATGGCTGCAAATATAAGGCGGCCCTGGGGGAATTGACTCATCTTTGTGAACCACACTCCCTTCCAAAATTGTCAGCCACTGAGTACATATCACAGTACCTGACATGTACCACGTAACTGCAAACATTATTAATAATTATTATCTCTAATAATAATTACTATTCTTATTAATTATTATTACTATTTATTATCATTATTTATTCTAAATAACTCCACGTAATATTAATTATTATCCTTAATAATAATTACTATTCTGTAGTTATTATTATTATTATACCTTCATTATTATTACATTAATATTAATATTATTAAAGTACATTAATTACATTAATTAATATAAATACTTTAATAATATATTCATTAATAAACTCATGAATAATTCTGGTTAAGCTATGTACTCCTGTTATACAAGATACATAACTTGTAGGCCTTTGCCCCCCTGTCACGTGAAATATCCAGAGTAACAGATATCACTCTTTCCCCTCTGATTACGCCCACATTCCTTAACATTGGAATATTTCACGCATAAGATATGTAATTTAATATCTTATTAATAAAAGAACTTATTAATATTATAATAATTAATACTTATAAGATGTACCAATAATAAATGACATCATTATAAGTTAATAACTTTATTAATATTAATAACAGATCAATTAATACAAATGTCATGATGTGATCCAATCCCACTAAGGACTACTGATCAAAGATGTGTCCCATAACACAGCCTTAGTAGAAATCACATCATAAACATTAACAGATCCTCCCAAAAGGATCTGTCTTGCCCCTGAAGTTCCACAGTACCTCCCAGGTCATGGAAGCGCTCACAGTTCCCCCTTGAGGAGCTCTTACAATATATAAACAGACTGTAAACAGTTGTTTATCCCCCAGAGAATATTTAGAACACCACAGCACAGTACATACCTTAGAGTTATTTACCTTGCTTAGTTCCCCATTCTCCAACAATCCCCCAATTCTGGATAATCTATAGTTTAATACTGTTATTACCTCAAGAATTGGCCACAACCTACCTTCAATAAGGTAGAAACCACGAACCCAAGAGAGTACCTCCTTGGATGCCTATTAATACTCTGTATTGATTTGGATGCGCCTAATTAGAGCAATTAGAGCAAGCCTCTCAGACAAGATTACTGATTGAGGAAGTACCTTTTTACAGGACTTAACTTTACCCAAACCACTTTTAATCATCAACCTACCTTAGTTACAACCAATAACCACGGTTAGTTCCACACCTAGGCTGACAATTGGGGGTCTGGCCTTTATTTATCCGTGATTTTTTCACCCTCTTACCCTTAAAAAATCATCTCTAACACCTCCTTACCTTTTTATTTGTCGTGAAAATGGCCCTTTAATAGATGCCAGAGATCATTTGTGACTTTAAGAAGAACTCAAACCTATTCCAACAAAGACATTACCAATTGGACAACCCTGACAATATTACCACGTCACAACTGGTTATCAAAACTGAAGTTATAGAAGGAGAAGACCAATTCTATAACTGTACCTGGACGAAAATAAAACAACTTAGACTCACCAACATTTATTCCCCTGACGGTACTTTAATTAATACTGAAGAATCTGACGTGTTGACTAAAGAAGAGCACACAAAAATTGTCAGAAAAGAACTTAAATCAGCTTTAGAAGAAAGGGATCCACCCTTTAATGACATATTTTGTGATATAATTTCCTCTAACAATACTTACGTGTCTGTTCCCCCCTTTTTTGATTGTGACCCACCAGCAGTCCCTAGACATCTACTTAGAAACAGTAGAAGAAATAAAGATCCTAGATTGACTGCATTCAACTACAGAAAATATAAAAAACCATAAAAATACCGCTTGTTTTTTTTTCTATATTTCTTATCCCTAAAAAATTATAAAATTGCAATAAAAACAGAGTCTGCTACCCAAATTTGAGTCTAAGAAAAGTAAAAAACCCTACAAAAAATTGAGAAAAAACTCGAAATTATAAACTAAAAAACATATAAAAAAGTTAAAATCCAATATCTGGCTGAAGATATTGATCAAAAACAAGAAAAAAGCGCCTTTTTTATAATAAAATCTCTTCAAAAATCTACGTTCTAGTAGATCTACTACTCATAGAGAAATTCTGAGTAGACCATTCGAACCGCAGTAGTAGGTTTACACTACTAAAATCTCGTTCCCTTACTCTCTAGAGCCTCCATTCCCAAGGCACTAGTCACATCATCCCTACAAATCCTCCTCGATCACGAATTACATAGTGGTAATACCCATAGTTACCGCATACAAGTGGTAATACACACCGTAGTACATACCGGGTGTATACTACATAGTATAAAAGTGATCGGAAGATTGATCTTCTAGCTTGATCACGTGTTACATACTGTATTCCCCGGATATTCCAGGATCTACAGTATACATAAGTGCGCCGACGCACTTCTGGAAGTTCCAGCATACATTCTACAGTATAACACACGGATAAGACCCTTATATCCGATCATGACAATCGTCGACGTTAGACTTTCTCACTCAATACTTGAGCTATCAAGGTGTTGAGTAGATCAAAATAACGGGAAAAATCAGCCGCATTCAACTGTCTGATTTATTCCATTATTACACATCGGGAACAGTGTGTATTAGCCCCGTCGAGACTTTTTTATCTCACAAATCACGTTTCAGAGTCACTCCGTGATTTGTACATAGTAAAAAAGTGTAAATTAAACTAATTAAAAGTAAATTAGATCATTTCTGATCATATTTACACATTATCTCTCACCCTGAAAGGAAGACTAATCCCCTTTCAGGAATATCTCACAAATCACGTTGAGTCTCTCCGTGATTTATCCAAAATAAAAATAAAATTAGTATAAACTAATTAAAATCAACTATAAAACAGATCAATTGATCAGTTTACATCTATTTTTCTCCCCCTGAAAGGAAGAATAATACCCTTTCAAGGACATCTCACAAATCACGTCGAGTCTCTCCGTGATTTGAACACATAAAAATATTTAAAAATAACAAATTTCACTGTCAAACAGATCAATTTGATCAGTTTACATCCACTCTCTCAACCTGAAAGGAAGACTAATCCCCTCTCAGGCACATCTCACTAAAATTTAGCTCAATTTTTGTCATTTCCACCTGGAAATTTAGACATAAAAACAGCCTCTTTTCAAGCCTTGTCACACTCACAACAAGCCACTTGATTTCACCGCATAAAAATCATAGTAACACTACTATTACTCTCAATAAAAGTAACAAATTCACATTACCTTATATCTCTTTTCTCCATAAAACAACAAACCTTTAAGCCCTCTTCAAAGAAAAATTCTGAAGAGTAAGCAAACATCTTTAAATAAGTAAAAATATAACACATTTTTACTAATTTTCCTTTGTTTTTAGTGTCCACCAACGTAGACAAGCTTACCCCTGAATTGGACATTTTGAGAGTGTCTGACAAGACCACTACAGCCCGTGACACCAGAGAAACCTCTGAGATTACCACTAACAGAGAAACCTCTGTTACTCCATCAGACAAGTCATCTGGTGAATTAAATTTTAAACAAATTTTCCTTATAAAAATCTCCTACTAACAACTTTTTACGCATTTTTACAATGACTCCTCCTTCCCTTAGAAATAGAGGTTACAATGGCCGCACCAGGGAGCCAGAGCCAAGACTTGGATTTCCACCAGCGTCAGTTTTGCCCCCTGGCAAACAAGAATCTTTAAATAAAATCATTTATAGAAGTAAAAAAACTGATAATCAGTCAATTTCTTCTGCTTCTAGTAACAGCAGAGGAAAAATTCGAAAGGTTTTATTACAGGATGAAGGAGAACAAATATTGGTTAAAGGATGTAAAGAACAGGAGCAGCTTCAATGCAGTGAAAGCCCATCTAAATTACTGCCAGGAGGATTTCCGTCATATGGTCAGCCTCAAAGGGCTACCAGCAACCCTCTACCGCACCAAGGATTGGAATCCTCTTCATTTATCTCCAGGAATCCTTTTCTCTCCCCCCAATCCTTCCAACACTCCAATAAGAACCCAAAATCCCCGTGGTCCCAAGGGCAGAAATGTCAATTCCAGACATCCCAGGAACACAGGGAAGAATACCCAATGGAGAAACCAGATCTATTCAGAAATGGTACGCCTAGGGAGATCCCTCCAAGGGACTTATCAACATCTGGAGCAAGGCAAAATAGCCCGTCAAGAGCGCCAGATGGAAGAATCCCCATAACTTGTAACACTTCCCCATCATCTAGTCAGAAAATTAGAACACAAAGTTCCCCATGTGTAATAATTAATGACTCCAATAAGTCTACTTGTACTCCTGAACAACATCAACAAATTACCACATTCCAACATGTAGTAAATGCTATGAACAATAGTAACAAAGCTCTATCCAATGACTTACAAGAATTATGCCGTAAAATTATGAGAGCTACAGATGAGCAGGTGAACTCAGAAGATAGTACATTATATCTTATTCAACAGAGGTTGACTGAAATGGATACAAAAATTGATATGTTTCATGTAGAATTGGATGATCATTGTAAAACATTTAGTAAACAACTGTCTAATTCTATGACCAGAATTGATGACTGGGTTGAAGAGCAAGGTAATTCCAACCAAGATCTTGTTAAGAAAGTGGAACAATTGGAATTAAAAATTCAGAATTTACAATCAGATACTACTAATAAAGTAGATTCTCAATTTAGAACCTTTGAAGATGTAGTGAACAGAATTGAGAAACAGTTCACATGTGTTACGTCAGAAATGACCAAAAACAACTCAGATATCATGCACAAGTTGGAAGAACTCCTGACTAGAGATGCCCAACCAAGAAGCAGACATGATACTATTAATGACATTGGAGATGACAGTCAATCTATTCCTCCAGTCATTACAACTCAATTGGCCAATTTAACCCCTTCACCTTTACAGAATACCCAAGTTGAACCAAGCAGGGATCAAACTGCTACGCCAACTCTCAATACTCAACAAATTAGAGTGGCCACATCCACCATTAATAGTTTGGATGAAGACAAGGCCATCCACAAATTAGTATTAGCAGGTCTGCCAAAGACTAATGAGTGGCTAACCTTTTCTGGAGTGGGAGAATATGACCACTTTAAATTTATTGATTGGATTGATAACTTGAAAGAAGATACTAATGCCCCTGATCAAATTATATGCTCAAAATTGAATTCAATTCTTACTGGAGTTGCAAATTCATGGTATAATTCTAGGAAAAAAGAAGTACCTGGCAATAAAAATTGGTTATTCTGGAAAAAGGAAATCATTAATAAATTTAGCACTCCTGAATGGAAGAGAAAAGTGAAAACCAACTTCAGAAGAAGCAGATTTGACATACTGAGTGATGTAGAACCATCTGATTGGGTTACACAACAAGTGAACAGAATTAAAGCCATTGAAAGAGATGTAGACAATGCCTCTATTAATGATAAATTACTTGGACAATTAGATCATAATACTGAGTACATGATGCGTAGAGTTCTACAAAGTGACAGTGATTTAACTGAATTCATCAATCAACTGGAAAGTCTTGTCAATGCTAAAAGAAAGGACAAGAAAGAAAAGTACAAATCTGTCAAAAGAGATAATTATAAAGAGTCCAGGAAATCAGACCAGAAGGAAACCAAAGACACTTCTGAGAAAGAAATTACGTGTTTTGAATGTGGAAAGAAAGGACATAGATCCAATAAATGTCCCAATAAGAAATCTAGTAAGAAAGTACACTGCATTGAAAACATTGATGATAACTTGGTTCCCATTAATGATGATTCCCAATCTAGTATAGAATCTTTACCAGATGATTCTGATTCTGATTCCATTGATTCTGACTCAGATATTCACAGTACTCATGCCATTGTTTCAAAAGATGAATTGATCATATCTAATATTTCTAAAATGGAAGATAAATTCAGACCTGTAAACATTAAGAAATTACACTTGTCAAATGAGATGCATTCTGGAACAATACATAAGACTGGTGGTACTAATATCACTAATATAATATGTAACAAGTTTAAACTTAAATGTTTAATTGATGGAGGAGCCTTCTGCTCTATTATTGGTCCCAATTTATTAGATAAGATATTGCCTCAATGGAAGAAAGAATTAATCCCCATTAATTCTGAGAAATTCTACAGTTGTAACAGTAAATTGAAACCACTAGGTATTATCAAATTAGATATTATATTCCCCCATAACAAACAAAGTATTCAGATTACCGCTGAATTAATAGTTATGGAAGATTTTAAAATGAAATATATCATTTTAGGAAATGATTATATCATTAATTATGGAATAGATGTGATAAATTCTAATGGAAGATATTTTACCTTCAATGGCGACATTATGAACAAGTTTGAACTTGGAATAAGTGACAAAATGAACCTGGAGCAACTTGAATGTAATTCTATCAATAATTCTAACTTTGATAATACAATATTAGAAGCAAAGATTGCTGAGAATTTAGATGATGAGCAATTAAAGGAACTAAAGAACTTGCTACATAAAAAGAAACTTGCATTTGCCACTGCTGATGAACCCTTTGGAAGCATTAGAGGACATGAAGTAAGAATTAATCTTAATACTACTAGACCTTATCCTCCTGCTTTAAGGAAAGCTGCTTATCCTGCTTCCCCCAGAAGTAGAGAAGCTTTACAGCAGCATGTTACTGAATTAGTAAGAATGAATGTCTTACGCAAAGTGGGAGCAAATGAAAATGTAGAAGTTACTACCCCAGTTATTATTGCTTGGCATAATGGAAAATCAAGAATGGTTGGAGACTTTAGAGGTCTTAATAACTATACCATACCTGATAGATACCCCATGCCCAAAATCAGTGAAGCACTGACTCAGCTAAAAGATGCTAAATTCATAACTTGTATGGATGTACTCAAAGGTTTCCATCAGAATGTAATTCATGAAGACAGTAGATATTTGATGAGAATAATATTACATATGGGAATATATGAGTACCAAAGAATGCCTTTTGGAATTAAGAATGCCCCCTCTCACTTCCAAAGAATGATGGACATAGAATTCCACAAAGAATTACGTGAAGGCTGGCTTATTATCTACATTGATGACATCATTATTTTTAGTCAAGACTGGAAAGAACATTTGGAAAAACTTTCAATAGTTTTAGACAGAGTTACAAAAATGAATATGAAAATATCCATGAACAAATGTCAATTTGGTTTTAAGGAATTAAAAGCACTTGGACATATAGTTTCTGGACTTAGTATTGCTATTGACATGAATAAAGTGGCTGCAGTATTGCTTAAGCCCATGCCAACTAATGTCAAGGAATTACAATCATTTTTAGGTTTTGCTAGTTATTACAGGCAACACATTAAAGACTTTGCTAAAATTACTGGGCCCCTGTACCAAATTACTAGTCCAAACACTGCATATGAGATGACGTCCCCCAGAGTAGATGCCTTTAATAAAATCAGAGAAATGTTAACATCTGCCCCAATATTATTAATGCCTGACCCTCACAAGCCTTACAAATTATATGTAGATGCAAGCATGGAAGGACTTGGAGCTGCTTTACATCAAGTACAAGATTTACAGGACATTCCCAAAGAAGGAGTAATATGTTATATTTCACGCACACTTAAGGACAGTGAGAAGAAATATGGTGCTAGCCAACTAGAATGCTTATGTCTAGTATGGGCTTTAGACAAATTATATTACTACTTGGATGGTTGTGATTTTGAAGTTATTACTGATTGTAGTGCACTCAAAAGTTTACTCAGTATGAAAACTCCCAACAGACATATGTTAAGATGGCAAATTGCAATCCAAGAATGGAGAGGCAGTATGACTATTGTCCACAGAGCTGGAAATATACATAAAAATGCTGATGGTCTCAGTAGATGGTCTTTAGACAATCTACCAGAAAATCCTGCTTGGGATGGAGAAATAGCGGCAAAAATTATGTGCCTTTTTCCACTAATTAATGATGCAAATAATCCTGCTTATGATGACCCTTCTGAAACATATGACATTCTTGGACTTCATGTTACTGAAATGAAGGAAGAATTTTGGGATGAAATACGTGAAAGTTATAACCTGGACAAGAATTGCTCCACTCTTAAAGAAATTCTACAAAGTAAACATAAAAACCTGGACTTGATTAATTCTTTAGAAGAACCTTGGTCTACTGCCTTTAATGAAAACAGATTTTCACTTCTGGATGGATTGATATATCATAGAACCAAACATACTAGCGTAGTAGTTCTGGCTAAAAAGGAACATATTAATCTTTTTCTTAAAGAATGCCATGATAATATCACAGCAGGACATTTTTCCTTTGACAGAACTATAGAAAGAGTTAAACATATAGCTTGGTGGCCCCATTATAGAAATGCAACCAAGGAATATTGTGAATCTTGTGAAAGATGTCAAAAAGCAAATAAAGCTACTGGAAAAAGATATGGTTTACTACAGGAAATTGAAGAACCAACAGAAAGATGGTCTGTAATTAATATGGATTTTGTTACAGGATTACCTCCAGCTGGAATGAATAACTACAATTCTGTACTAGTAGTAGTTGACAGATTCTCTAAAAGAGCTAAATTCTTGCCATGTCATAAGGAAAATAATGCATTTGATGTAGCTCTACTATTCTGGCAAAAGATTATAGCTGATGTAGGATGTCCTAGATATATTATTACAGACAGAGATCCAAAATTTACATCTGAATTCTGGAAAGGTTTATATGATTTATGTGGCACTCAATTGAAGTTCTCTACAGCTTATCATCCTCAGACTGATGGATTAGCTGAAAGAATGATTCAAACCTTGGAAGATATGATTAGAAGATATTGTGCTTATGGTCTAGAATTTAAAGACAAAGATAATTACTCACATGACTGGTGTTCACTATTACCAGCATTAGAATTTGCTTATAATTCCAGTAAACACAGTAGTACTGACATTACTCCTTTTGAATTAGAAAGAGGATGGATACCTTGGTTCCCCAAAGAATTAGTTCTCTCTAAATCAGTAACAATTCACCCCAATGCCACTAATTTCCATCAAATGATGACTAAAACTGCAAATTACGCAGCAGAATGTATTAAGAAATCTTTTGAATATAATAAGAATAGATGGGACAAAACCCATAAGGTTCACCAATTTAAAGTTGGAGATCAAGTTCTTATTTCTACATTTAATTTTACTAATTTAACAGGACCCAAGAAACTCAGGGACTCCTATGTTGGACCTTATACAATTAAAGCTTTACATGGTGCAAATGCAGTAGAAGTTATATTAACTGGAGAATTAGAAAGGAAACACCCCACATTCCCAGTTAGTCTAATCAAACCATTTATTCCTAATAATGATGATAAATTTCCTCTAAGGAAAGATAACATTAGAGTTGTGATACCTCCAGTAGAGAAAGACCAACTCATTAAAGTTAAGAAAGTTATACAACATAGAAAAATTAGAAAGAATAATGAAGATGTTAAACAGTACTTAGTCAGATATAGTGGATCCAAAGAGGATGAATGGCTTACAGCTGATCAGATCCCTGATTCAGAAAGAATTCTGAGACAATACAGAGTTGACAAAAGAAACCATTAAGAAATTTTTTTAGTCAACCCTTTTTTAGAGGGAGGAAGTGTCAGCCACTGAGTACATATCACAGTACCTGACATGTACCACGTAACTGCAAACATTATTAATAATTATTATCTCTAATAATAATTACTATTCTTATTAATTATTATTACTATTTATTATCATTATTTATTCTAAATAACTCCACGTAATATTAATTATTATCCTTAATAATAATTACTATTCTGTAGTTATTATTATTATTATACCTTCATTATTATTACATTAATATTAATATTATTAAAGTACATTAATTACATTAATTAATATAAATACTTTAATAATATATTCATTAATAAACTCATGAATAATTCTGGTTAAGCTATGTACTCCTGTTATACAAGATACATAACTTGTAGGCCTTTGCCCCCCTGTCACGTGAAATATCCAGAGTAACAGATATCACTCTTTCCCCTCTGATTACGCCCACATTCCTTAACATTGGAATATTTCACGCATAAGATATGTAATTTAATATCTTATTAATAAAAGAACTTATTAATATTATAATAATTAATACTTATAAGATGTACCAATAATAAATGACATCATTATAAGTTAATAACTTTATTAATATTAATAACAGATCAATTAATACAAATGTCATGATGTGATCCAATCCCACTAAGGACTACTGATCAAAGATGTGTCCCATAACACAGCCTTAGTAGAAATCACATCATAAACATTAACAGATCCTCCCAAAAGGATCTGTCTTGCCCCTGAAGTTCCACAGTACCTCCCAGGTCATGGAAGCGCTCACAGTTCCCCCTTGAGGAGCTCTTACAATATATAAACAGACTGTAAACAGTTGTTTATCCCCCAGAGAATATTTAGAACACCACAGCACAGTACATACCTTAGAGTTATTTACCTTGCTTAGTTCCCCATTCTCCAACAATCCCCCAATTCTGGATAATCTATAGTTTAATACTGTTATTACCTCAAGAATTGGCCACAACCTACCTTCAATAAGGTAGAAACCACGAACCCAAGAGAGTACCTCCTTGGATGCCTATTAATACTCTGTATTGATTTGGATGCGCCTAATTAGAGCAATTAGAGCAAGCCTCTCAGACAAGATTACTGATTGAGGAAGTACCTTTTTACAGGACTTAACTTTACCCAAACCACTTTTAATCATCAACCTACCTTAGTTACAACCAATAACCACGGTTAGTTCCACACCCAGGCTGACAAAAATTCCTTCATCTCCAGCACTAGCGGTTCCAAGATATGGTTCATTTGATCCAGACTCGGCTCCTTTGGACCTGGTATAATCCCAAACAAGTATATGTTCTCCACTTTGTATCGTTCCGTTAATGGTAGGTTGAGACACACCAGAGTCACTGCCCCCAAGGATACCGACTTTCCTCCAGGCTTCTTTGCAAACGGATTGAACCAGTCAACATATAGGCTGAATACAAGATTCCCAGACTTTGAAGTAAAAATCTCGTTCGAGTCTGAAGGTCCCACAAAGGTTTTCCATACACTTCCATCCCATACATCACTCATCTTTTCATTCCTCTGGCGTTCACATTTGAGGTTTGAATCGGCAAGACATTCAAATCCAGGTAGCCAGAGCTTGTGAGACAGCCAGTTCTTCAGAGGTTGGAAAGTGAACGTTCGGACTGGCTTGATGATCATCCTTTCACCAGATCCTTCAATTGTGGCAACTTTTGCATCACAGAGTTGTTCTTCATTTTCAACCTCCTTCAGGAACTTCTTTGATGTCGAGTAGAATATAGTCGTACACGTGGTTTTGGCTTCATGAATCAACTCGTCATCCTTTCTTGGCATTTCAGGAATCGGATACAGTTTGAAACAATCTGGGCAGCAGATCATCTTTGAGAAACCAACATCAAATCCAAGGCGTTGTATGAGAGTCGTTTTCGAGAGAGGTATGTTGCTGATGATTGAGGATCCGTCAAACTTAAATTCCTGCACGAGTTGTTTCACTTTTTCAATCTCTGTTTTCAAAAACTGCGTCACGTTTTTATCACTGACACCAGTGATAAGGGAAAGGCGAGCTGCTTGTAGCATTACTGCTAGACTATGTTGAGGGATAAGCTGAAACGTGTTTATTCGAGATGTTTGAGTGTTGACTATTGAATGATCACTCGGGCCTTCATTCACATTTCGATTTGATATGTCAGGAATAGTGGTCGTCAAAATTGTTGGACTTCCAGTCTACTCATTCCTAGTAAGTCAGCACAGATCATTGAATGTTATCAACAGAAGTCAATACCACTCAACTTGAATATTTTTTAAAGTATGGGGACTTGGCTCGTCTTCCATCTCCTGTTCATGTGTCTTCCTCTTCATAATTGCTTTCAAATGTGACTTGAAACATGTTACTGACCATGCCTTCCCCACCTTCTGTTCACCTGTTTCGGAATCCCTGTAGGTCTCTTGATCACACCCCAACTCCGTACACTGGCAGATTTTCCATCGAGAGTGCATTCTTCAACGTAATTATATTGTGAGTGGGATGGTTTTTCTTGTAAAGCAAGTACTGTTTTCTCCTTGGTAACACTGTTGTTAGATCAAGATTCTTTACAACACATCATATCTCCAGATGCATAATGCATGGCATGCATGCCCCATGTTCCTTTGAACCATCACCTAATGGCAACCTTTTCGCTTGAACTCAACAGCTGGGTGGCCTTGTTTCATGTTGTGTATATGTCACACATGTCACATTTGTTATTTCTCAAATTAAGCCCGGCGGGCTTAATCCTCCCTCAACCACCTTCATTCGGTAGGGGAAAATTCCCAAATCTACCCTCACCACCCATTAATAATTTAAGCCCGCCGGGCTTAATCACATCACAGGAGATGCACACACCCATTAATAAATTAAGCCCGCCGGGCTTAATAAAATCACACAAGATGTACCAATCCCACCAACTCACACAATAACGGGGGCACTGATTCACAACTCTTGATTATGAATTCAGCACAGCCAGAACAATATATATTCACCCAGTGCACAAAAATAATTTCAACACAATCTTATTTCAACCACAGCCATGGTCAAGTCACTCAAAAACGGAAAAGCTCCAGCAAATCGACGGAACCTCAACAAGGCCCTGTTAGAAATCATCCCTCCACCCACCTCTCACTTTTCCAGGTCCATGGCTTCTTTCTGCCGCCTTCTCCTGAATATTGAACACCTCGCTGAGGAACATTGGCAAGCAACACCATCACCTGACCAGATTCAACATGTCAACACCCTCCCAATAACCATCACTAGCCATCCCATTCGTTCCAGAATGTCCCTCACCCCCTCATCAGCCAACATGCTTCATGGCATTTCACTCAAATGTCTCGATTTATTTCTCAGCGACTTGAAAGAAGCAACATTCCCCTTGGCAACTTTTCATTGGGCTTCTCCCTGGGATTCCCAGTGGAACAAGCTTTTTTCCTCATTCATACTCAAGCATTTTGACCATGCATACCACAACGGTGCCTTAGCCAACTTTCCCATCAATCCTATTCATCATGCTCCATCAAATGCAATCGCTGTTCTCAAACGCTGGTTTTCTGGAAAAAAAAAACAATCTTGAGAAAAATAAATACTCCCCTGATGAAATTGCAAAGAAAGCATACCAGGTGAAAAAGTCAAAGTGGCGGAAGCAGGTCCGCTAAATTCTTCTTGGTTTCCTGTTTCAATTCTTGACTATCAATTCTTTGTTCCAGCTATCTCAACGACGTACAGAAATCCTCACCACATTGGACATTCCTGTTGATTACCAGGATATCTTTGACAATTCTGCCTGCTGCTCAGACACTGAGCAACTTCCCAATGGTAACCTTCAGAGGATTCAATGCTCATGGCGTTCCCCAATGTTCTCCTTATTAGGTCATCAACTCGACAATCTTTACGAGAAGAATAAAGCTGAGAAGCTCGGTAAACGGTACAAGTATGGGGATTCTTTCTTTCTCCTTCGTCAAATCAGTGATTTACAGGAGAGGACTGTAAAAGTCCCCTCTGGACTTCCCAAAAACTGTTACCATCCAGACTTCCTCGCCTCTCTCAATGAAATTGATTTATTGCTGCTTCAACCACAGCAAGAAATTGATTTTGCAGCTATTATACAACAGGTTTCTCCATCCTAGGCAAGTCGTTTGAATTCATATTGTCGAGTTGGCTTCCCTCATTGAACGTCTCACCATTTCAAATTCCAGGTTTCCACTCAACGGAACACTCAACCTATTGCAACCAATTTCATCAATTCATCCTTTCCATTCTTCTGTCATGACATTGAAATCAAAAACTACTCACATGGCCAGCTCAGCCTTCTTCCGTTTGATCTGAAAGATATTTCCCTCAATACTATTCATCACACAGTAGCGCACAACCTGTACCTTTGATTTTTGTCCAATCCTATACAGTCTATCTACAGCTTGTTCCTCCACTGCTGGGTTCCATGTCGGTTCCTATTTAGTATCACATTGTACAAAATTTAATCCATCAAATTTCCTACATCCCAATAGTTTTATTCAACTCACCATGATATATACCTTCTGCGCACATCTGAGATCAATGCCTACTCCTGCCGTCTTGATTGTTGCCAACAAGATTCTACATTGGGAATCACCACGAAACCGTTCCAAATTCTTTTTCTTGTCTCATGATCTGTCTTTCCATAATGTGTTGTAAACCGAATCCCCTCATCATTCAAAGCTATTCCAATTCTACACAATCAAAATAATTTCATATTAGTGTAACCTCTTTATCTACCCTTAGTTTTCAGTCACCCAGAATTTAGACTCACATTTCTAGGAACCGTTTAAATTCTGAAAATATTACTGCCCGATTTTCAGCTCCTCTCCCAAGAAATTCTTTGATGTCGCTAGCCAGATGTACAATTTTGGAACTCTCATTCCAACCATAGCCCTTTATTCCTGGCCCCTTTTCAATCAAAGCTGGGTGGTCGCATAGTTGCCGTAAATCTACAAGTTCCCCAAAGAAATCCGCAGAGTTCCATCCTTGTCCAGCAATTCGATTTTTTCCAAATTGGATTGCAAATGTTTCATGGTTCTTCTTGTAGATTTCATTCCATGGAGATTTCAGTTCAATGTTAACAATGCTTTCAAGTTTTTCAGGAAGCTCTAGCACTGTTGTTTTTAACCTTCTCATGCTGATTCCGTTCATAAGATTTTGAAGTGTTAATATCCCCCGAGGATCACATAGCTGGACCGGTACCTCGACACATTGCTTCCAGATTGAGTTGTTTGACCAGGGTTGCAGTTGAAGAAACTTCAGCAAATTGTGCAGATCTCCCAGGTTATTCTGCATTGGTGTACCTGTCAGGCACAATCTTCTTTGTGCCTTTAAGCCTAGGAGTACCGTACTTCGATTGGTCTTGGGATCCTTCATATAACTAACAATTTATTTCAGCTTTATTTTATACTATCATGCTCATACAACCATACATGGCTTCACTTACTGTGCCTCATCCAGTACTATTCGGAACCATCTGACATTTGCTAGATTCAGATCACTTTTTCCCTTCCTCACTTGGTTGCTCGTTCCAACTTGTTGACTATCAGCACTTTCCTTTGATCCAGAATTGCAAATCGATTCGTACGTCGCTAGAACAATTGCAACTTTGCAAATATCTTGAAACTGAATGGTCAATCTTTCTTTACCGTAAAACACTTTGTATGGGAGGCTACCGTTATCAAAATGAGTATTGATTTCGTTAATCCAGTTGTCCAACGTCGACAACGGGCAGATAATTAACGTGGCAGCAGTCCGCATTTCATCTTCTTGATCTTGCTTTTTGTTGGCAAATGCAATAGCCTGCTTTTGTGAGAGTTGAATCGTGCTTAACGTCGTCAGAGTTTTTCCTAGTCCCATATCATCCGCAAGAATACACCCATGACTTTCAAACATAATATTCTTCTCAACAAGTCCTTGTGCCACGGCATCTGAAAATATTCGCTTTACCCATTCGTTATCTGGATTTGTCCATATTTCATGAGCTATTGATATCTGATCGGATTCGCCCCTTTGGATAAATTCAACCGCTTTATATTGGTGATCCATCAGTGTTGTTTGGCATCCTGGGATCTTGAACGTTTTTTCTGAAGGTGTGGTTTTCGGTGAATTGTCAATCTGGCTGACACCAAAAAAATGGCTTGGCTGATAGTTGGGTATCTTCTTGATTGGAATATTTGATAACGAGAAAGCTTCCATCACTCGTGATAACAAACCAAACGGTGAAAATATAAATCCATGGACATGCGAAGTATTTCCATGTTGGGCTTGCACATAGAAAAGTCGGAGAAATATTTTCTTTGGGTTTGAATTCCCAACAAACGATCTTGAGGAAAGAGGCTCAGAAAGTTGACCTATCTCCCCAATCAATGGACCAATCAAACGGCTCTGATGGTCATTGAGATCTCCAACCTTTTCATAATTCGAGCAGAGGATATGTAGATTTGTTCTTCCTCGGTGAAATACTGCATCTCGAAGACCACTGGTGGACTGGTTGGAGGATTGTGGAGTTCGGACAACTAGTGTAGTGAAGAAGCCTAAGCAAGATATTTCGGACATTGTTGGTTTTGGTAAGAGAATGAATACGTTTCTGGATTACCTGACAATGTGTATCATCTTTTATTCCCTTTTAGCTTGGGTGGGGCATAGTGTAGATATGCTCGGATTAACCATGGTGGACATTGGGAGGTGGTGGTGTGCCTCAAGCCATGCATCCATGGGCATCTTGCCCTTGATATATGGGTCAACTCTGAAAATCCAAGGACAAAGGGTATCTAACCTCTGTTGATGATTTGTTTGTTCTTATATCTCTCAAAAACAAAATTTATGCAAATTGCCTCGACATTCCTTGTTTGTTGAGGTTATGTCAAGACATCTCCATTGCCTGGTTAAGAACTGTTTAGCACTTAACCCTTATTATTGTTTATGCATGTTACATAATTCACACATCCAAGGGCCTTTTAAATTAAAATTCATGTCGCTTGTTATATAACTATGTGGATATATCACATTCAAATTGTTGGTGTGCATGACCCCTTAGCTATAAGAGTAACTTATCCAAATAAACTTTTAAACACTCACAACTGCATGTCTCAATCAAATCCAAAAATCTTTTGTACTGGTACCAACATCTAACAATTCTTTTTTCTTTTTTTCTCGTGGAATTCGTAAGTTTTGAGTGTTATAATTATATACCCTGATGCCAAATCAGGCATCAAATAATTACTTCATTATATACCTTATTCTTCAGAGACCAGATAATTATCCCAAGTATGCACTAACCCCCTGAATGATATACTGACATTGCAATTCAATGAGGATCATTTTTGTAACATATTACTTTGCATTATGAGGAATGTTTGGACCAACATGTCTTTCAAAACTGTGCAAACTATTTGGTGGAAAATTGTGCAAACATCTTGGAAGTGTGTAGATAATTTCAAATATCAAGCTTAATGGATTTAAGTATATACACAGTATATCTCATTTGATATTTCATCTATATTCCAAACTCTCTTTATCAATCAAATAATATTGAATAAAGACTTTAGTCAGATTTACAAAAAGAATGTTGCAAACCTACAACAGTCAATTGCTTCTTTTCCTTAAGAAATAAATGTCCAGGTTTATATCAAGGTATTGGTATCGTAATAATAATAAAACAAATCACCCAGGCAATTACCATTATCAGGCCTTGGGAGTAAAAAGGGGGATCTAACACAGCTTAGGAGATTTTATAATTCAAATCAAAATAGAACACAACTTATCAGTACACCATATAATATTCATGAGCTACTTTTTAACTTGGAAATTTCAACCAACCCAGGAATAGTTGTTCAAATTTTAACCCAAAGTCACAAGTGAAAGTTTGACTAGCATTTATTCCTTTTCATGGTTCCTCATGACTCGTCAGTTTAAACTCAGCAGGTATCCTACATTTTTCTGCCATTTCTTTGTGACTTGAATTAGTTAAATTTTCCACATCCTTATCAATATATATTCAGATTAAAAACAATTAATGTTGTAATGGAAAGAAAGAAAGGAGCTCAATCATATAAGCCTCGGAGTGAAAGTCAGTGCAAGGTTCCTATTATAATCATCTTGAAATTAAAATATGCATTTAAATTCATCATAGATATCTTTTCAGAACAGTGCTTTCATGTTGGTGTATTATAGACAGGTTCTAGCTAAGTTTAAATTGACTCATTATTCGATTTTTCCTGGAAGCTGAATGCATGCGGCTTCACACCCCAACTTGATGTACATAACTCATGAATGTTTACTCTTCAGAATTTTTTTTGTGTTGTTTTTCTGAGTTCAAACTCATTATTTTGGGTATGGATGGTTGAAGTTTATTCTGATCAGTAACCATACAACTAGTTTTGGTTGAGAATACTGGATATTTTTTATTAACAGGATACCCAAATAATAATCAAAATTTAATTGATATAAAAGACCCCTTCTCAATCAAGCCAAATTCCATGACAGCTGTTTTTATTTTTGACTGAAATTTACCCTCATGAATTATTGTACGCTCTGGAAGTTGTAAGTGATTGGTAATATCATTATTTCAATATTGGACATCATCAGGATTTACCCAGATACAACAATTTGATTTCATCAATCCTTGTCAAGATCATTCATAATCGATAAGATCAAACATGCACACATACCATGTGACCTAGAAGATTGAGAATACCAAGCACACTGAAGAACAGGGTATGAATCTTCATAAATCAGGGTTCTAACTTGAATACATTTTTCACATTAAATTGATTGATGAACTAGAATATGTATGTATATTCTTATGTATGTATATTCTCACGGGAATGGTTACTCAGGAGAGTTACAAATAACCTGAATTAAAAAATATGTCCTTAGAATACGGTTTGAATTTATTTATTTGTTTTTAATTCATAAACATGAAGCTCTTCATCTGAATTTGGTCATTCCTCAAGGTTTGGAGGATTTTACTTACCTTGTAAAAAATTATTAATTAAATATATGTAAATACTTCAACTTTGGAGCAGTCATGTGAATGCAAGATACCACATTGATACATTCGGTTACAGTGGGGGATACAGTCTAGATACAGTGTTGATATGTTGAGGATAGGTAAGAGATAAGCGAAGGCACCTCCATAGAGGTGCCAACTTTTTTTTCCTGGTGTTTATGATCCAAATGAACAGCTCTAAATTTTTCATATGAAAATCAAAGCAACTGAGCATATACTCAATCAAAATGTTTCATCCAGCACAATTTATCTGTTTATCAGATGTATAATTGATTCGAGGGATTGTTAATTCCTCTGTGATTTAATTTCCTGGGGATGTCACCTGTAAGGTTAAATTCTTGATGTTGAGTTTCAGTTACCAACTGAAACCCACAAACAGTGAAATATTCTGTAAATATCATATGATATCATCATTCCTTGGAATATATTAAGAGCTCAAAAATACTGGATCATACATGAAATCACTCAGAGTGTGCCTCTTTTTTTAGCGGTTGTTCAAAATTCAAAAGAGGTCGGAATCTTTATTTCTACTATAGCAGAGTTGGTGCTGGGGGAAATTAAAACTCAAGTGGAATACCCTGGAAGTGATATCTTGTAATTTATCATCTAAGCTGAGTGAATTGAATGGATAGGTTTTTCAGGCGGTTTTCTGTGAACCAAAGTTGTAATGTATTACCCACATAAACCTTCAAAATTTATTTAAAAACATCTTGTCAGAGTTGATCATAATTTATGAAGCCTGAGAGGGATTTGCTTCAGGGAAAACAAGGTCTTTGTATTTCACCACACTGTCTCCACTTTGTATCCAACATATATCAATCACTTGATCAAAGGGATAGCAGAGGGATAAATATGTTTTATGCCTGATTTCTGGCTATCTGAATCCACTCATATGTATCCAGTTTCGAAATATATCATACTGCAGGGTTGAATTCATTATTTTCTCATGTGGTCTCTACCAAATAAGTGTCTTGGGTTTGATCTAACCTACCCCCCCCCCAAGGCTAGTGAACATAACACGTGCAAAGAGAATCTCTCTCCTTGAAAATGTCCAATCAGTTATTTTAATGCAATATTTGAGCTGCCTTATACACAAAATCATTGAAGTTTCATCAAACCAAAAATAAATATTTTTGTGGGTGGTTCTTTATGCAAGAAGCGTGCAGCTTGCATGTGGTTATTCAAGATCCTTTCATTCAGGTAAAAACCAGATGAAAAAATTTGCAGTTGAGTTTAATTTTCACTAAGTGTTGGAATTTCATCATTCACATATCTCATTGTTTTCTCTGTTTCCGTATCTATCACGCCTTTCACTTCCTGTCACTCAATTCTCCCCATAAAGATTGAATTTGCATGTAATCCACCATCTTCTGTCCTACAATCTGACCCCAAAGTTTTCGTAAATTTCAAACCTAATGTTTATATAGAAATCAAAATATCTGTTCAAGTATGTGCATTTCCTCAAGGTCAATACTTCTTGTTGGATGAGTAATTTTCTGCAATGCAACCTAGCGGACTGTATTTCTTTGTTTTCTCCTGACTCGGGTCTTAGTATCCAGAATTCCTGTCCACATCCTCTTTATTTTCCCTTGATAAATATCTCTTCAAAAATTCCTGGAAGATCTGAAATGTCCACTCGTACTGTAGCATAAAAGTATAATTATGAGCTGGGGCTTCATCTTAGTGATTAAGCCCGGCGGGCTTAAGGATGGTTGGACCAGAAAAAATCGAGGGTCAGGCCAAAAATGACAAGCTCAGCTAGGATTTAAGCCCGGCGGGCTTAATCTATATCAGAAAATCGTGGCAGTTTTATGTCTCACCAATTAAGTAAGTTTTGGGAAACACATAAAATCATAGAATCTAGATAATTTTTTTTTGAATCCAGATTGATTGATATTAAGCCCGGCGGGCTTAAGAATGCTTGGACTAAAAGACTTTGAGTGTAGGGCAACAAGGAAGCACAGGGGTTTTTTTAAGCCCGGCGGGCTTAATCTAAAAAAGATATTCCTGGTGGGCTTGTGCGTCACTAGGTAAGTATGATTGGGTCCCGCATAAAATAATAGAATACATCAAAATTGTTTGCTTTTAATCCAAAATTCATTGATATTAAGCCCGGCGGGCTTAAGGATGCTTGAACTAAAAAAATATATTGTATGTGCAGGAAAACAAGGAAAATCAAGGGTTCTGTTTAAGCCCGGGGGGCTTAATCTACAACAGAAAAATCCTGGCCGGCGTATGAGTAATTGGGTAATTAAGATTGGGGTTCGAAATAAGATCATAGATATGGCAAAATTGTTTTGTTTGAATCCAAAATTTATTGATTATTCATGGAAAAAGAATGAGATTTTTCAAATCATGTGAATCATTTCTAACCAAAGTTGATATTATAAAATGACAGATGGAAGCTGAAAAGGTAATCTATAAATACAAGACCAGTGTCAACCATTCTTTGATAATAAGTAATCTTGGGTCTTAGTTGGAAAAAAAGAGTGTGATGATAGGAGGTGAGATCAGATGGCTTCCAGAATTAATTGGTAAGAGATATGGTAAGAAATATATCATCAAGCCAATCATCATGATTTTCAATTTCTTGCTCTTTCTCAGTAATTTTGCATAACTTACCGGAGGAGTTGACATGGTTTTTGAAAATTATCTAAAGTATCATCTAAGGATAATCTAGGATTCAGAGCAGTAACACCAAAACAGGATGGTATACATATTTCAACAACACCACAACATTATACAGGAGATTTGATACCCAAGAGGGCTTTTCCATGCGGGACGCTTCCAAGTAAATGACTTAAGCTGTTTTTGTGGATATTTAAAAATTCTCATGTAATTGAATGGCCAAATTTCATTAGGATCAATAACATCTTTTCTCTTACAATTCTTTTTGGGACTTGACAGGGATACATTTAAGCAGATTTGAAGAGAGAATTAAAAAATAAATTGATCCCCACCTGAAATCTTGTTGTGTCTAAATTAAATTATGTGTTAGGTGAAAAATTTATTGAGACAGAAATGAGAGATATAGTCTATATCAAATTAATAGGAGGTTGAAATGGTGATTCTCAAATGGATATTAACATATGTGGGGGAAAAAATGAAACTCCTACACCTGGAAAGTGTTTCCTGATTCCAACTAGAGAATTCAATTTGATTTTAGAAAAATCTATATAACATATTTATGAATGTGCAATGTGGCACCAAAATTAATGGAATAATCTTTTGTTGATTTTTTGCAGAATTCAAGGCCCACATTCCATAGATGCTTTTTGATAGGAGATTTTTACGCTTGTGTTCTTAGTTCAACTTGCACTTACCATAATTACAAATAATCTGATGAAGGAAAAAGAATATGATATCACTGTTTTTCTGAAACTTGTGAACATGGAGGAAGTAAAAAAATTGGGGATTGGCTTCAAATTGAATAGCTGATGGGTACAAAAGAATCATTCTTAACAATGCAAGGTTTTAACATAGACAAGGAATATGTAATACGAATTTTGTTCCTTTTCAACGGGACAAGTTGAATTTTTCAACTTAAATTTTGCAATAAATGGCTTATAATGAATCATGTTGTTTACTTCAAGTTGATTATCAAGATTGGTTTTATTTCCATGTTTAATCCCAAAATATCAAATTTATACAAAATTATAATATTAGTTGTGGTTGAATGACTGTGCAACAATTGTACCAGAGTTGAAAACCACAAGGATTTCATGTTAGCCATGTTGTAAAGAATATTTTTGAAACCTTGAATTTCACTTGATCAAGCTACTTGATGTTTTTTTTTGGATTTTGAAGCTTGTGCATATCAGAAATTCAGCTTCTAAGGTGTTGGCAGTGGGGGTGGTGGATCTCCTGGGGTGATGTATGCACTTTTCAAACATAACTGGCTTATTTCAGAGTTCTATGGTCATGTTTTCCAAGAACTTTAGTAATAGATAAACCATGGTTGGATATAATTTTCATCCAAGATCAAACTATAGTCTCCATTTAAAAAATTATAATTTGTTTGATTTTATTATGATCTGTCATTGATTAAACATTGGTTGTAATAAAAAGAATTTCTTGTCTCAGAAATTTCTATAAAAACAATTGGATCTTTTGAATTTTTTTTGAAAACTCCTCTGATGTATCATTATACATTGGTGATACATAATAGATAGGCATGGAGATAAACATTGGTGCACACCAAGGATACATAGTAGATAGAGGTGGGATAAGTGGGGGGATATAGAGAAGTCACCTCCATGGAGGTTCCAACTTTTTTTTCCTGGTGTCAATGTAAGTAAAGTCTCTGCTGCCTCTGCAGAACATGTTCATGATATAAGCTTCTGTAATACCAGCTCTAATCATTCACGTTCTGATGCGCGGCGGAAGCCTCTGGTGAACCCTTCTCCAACCAAGACGTCCAAAGAGTAAGCTGTCCATCTTGTTATTGTCAAAAAAACTCTAGCAGTAAGAATCCTTACAATGTTAATCAGAAACCCTTATGATGTTAATTGCAGGAGCAGGTAAGATCCCTGGTCAAGTTGCTTGGTGTGACAATCCAACTCCCTGTTCCCAACGTGGGGTCTCAAGATGCACCTCCTGATGCAACTGCTTCATCAATCCCATTTCAGTTGTTGGCATTTGAATTCAAGTATATTTCCTACATCCAGTTCACCACATGGGCCTCAAGATGCTGTTAGACCAGCCAAGCTTTTCTGGTCTTTTGAGGATGGAGACAGAATTCCAACAAGCCTGTCTGAGTCACACCAACGTTGGACCCAAACAAAAGGCTAGTGCACTGGGACAACCCTAAAGCCTGCTTGGCCACCTTCCAAGTGCATGTGGCACACTCCCAACACCCATTGGCACATAGCCAAGCTGAGGTGGGTCAGGCCAAAGCCAAGTTACAAGGGTGCCAACAACAACAAGGGGATGCACACTTTTTTCAAGGGGTGCATGCCTTTTCTTTTATTGGCTTTGATTTCAAGATTGGCCAAGTCAGATTCAGATTGAAAGGGAAAAAGAGAAAAAAAACCTTTTTCATGTGAAATGAAGAAGGACCCAAGGGGTGTATTGATTGGCCCAGAGCTTGGGGCTGTCCAAGTGGGACTTGGGGATGTGCCAAGATCGGGGGCTGTGCAAGATGGAAAAAGAAGCCCTCTGGGCACACTATAAATCCCAAATTCCCAAGAGGGACTTGGTTTGGTGCCCAGTGGCACTTTAAACACCATATATGGTGTATCAAGTGCATCTGGGCACATGCCCAAGTCTTGCTTGGCACTGCACCAAGGGGCTTGCGCATGTGCCCAGAGGGCTTGATCTGCCATCATATTTTGGCACAGAGCCAACTCATGCTAGGATGACCCAAGCTGTGGGCCAACAACTTCATCCGCCACAAGGCCACAACCACTCACCAATAAGTACTGTTTTTTTTCTTATGATTAATATTTTTTTCCCCCCATTTTTAAGATGTCCAACTGAAAAATCAGGATTCCCGCCAATTGGAG